>JAUKPT010000571.1:6090-19135 GCA_032273505.1 Nanomia bijuga
CCTAAGATGATACAAAGTTGTCCTATTCTATATTCCAATGTTTTTGTAACCATGTTGTCCTGTAACTATCCATAAATCGGGCCAAATAAGGATTTAACAACAAAAAATAGTCAAATACTATGAACAAGGTATCTAGTACTCATATAAGCAAAAATAGTTAACTTAACCAACCTTATTTGGTCCTATTTAGGGATTTCAAACATATCTAGATTTTAGTAGTTTTTCAGAATGTTGATGTGAAATAAGGAAAAAACAAGATAATTTCCATACAAACTTTTTCATCTATATGTAAGTCTAAATGGATTAAAATTACTGAATTTCAGCCAATTAATCATTATTTCATTAGATGGTCAATGTAAGACAAGCTAGAATTCATTATTTGGGCCCCTAAGATGATACAAAGTTGTCCTATTCTATATTCCAATGTTTTTGTAACCATGTTGTCCTGTAACTATCCATAAATTGGGCCAAATAAGGATTAAAACTAAAAATAGTCAAATGATATATATAAACAAGGTACTCATATAATAACATTTCAAATGTTTTCAGCTAAAGACAAGTATACATCCACTGATAATTTAAGATTGTCACAAATTGGAACAGATGGACATAATACTTCTGCCGGGTGGAAATACACCAGTTTTTTCACTAACTTATAATGTATGTAAGCACCTTTTTCTAATACTTTCTCTAAATAGTATCCTTCACAATACTCTGAACCTTTTTGAATTATATGCCCATAAATATCACATATATCTGACTCAGCAACACATTTCTTAACAACCTTTATTATATAAAACAATTCAAAAGAATTTTTATTACTGTAAACAGCTACGTACGAATCTTCTTCTATGAGTACAAATTGTTCAGGCGCGAGATTATCAGTGTCATCTAAGGCAATCAGTTCATCATCAAGATTGGAATCTACATTTCCTACCAAACACTTATCAAAAAGTCCCAATTTGCAACTATCACAATAACAAATGTGCCGTTTAATTTTGATTGATTTATCAGGAAAGAATGCTATCATTCTTGATCGTCGACAGCCCTTTATTGGGATTCCATCGCCCCTTTCTTTTCTTCTGTTTATCAAATTGTCCTCTGTAATCAAGTCATATATTTTGGTTTGATCATTTTTAAACAAGAGTTGCAGCCATCTTGTTAACTCCTCACCAGAATTAAAAATGTAATCATCAGTCACAATGGCTCTTCTTAATGGTGTCTTCACTCCAAACCCTGACATTGCATCCACCAAACCTTTACCATGACCATTTACTCCGTAGTAAATAATCAATGTCTTCTTCAATTCAAACGATAATTTTTGATGAAGTTCAAAATTAAATCGGCAACAGTACTGAGTTGAACAATTATCACTTTTGATCCGGAGAACAGGGTAAGCATTCACATTAAACTTGTTTATTAAGTCTCTTATCACAACGTCAACAAAAACAGCATCATGATTTTTGTTATCAGATATATGATACACAAATGTTGGTTTATCAGAACTTGGATTGTGTATAACAGAACAATGTAATGTTGTCTGTTTTCCACTAAAATGAGCATCTTGCGGTTCATATTTTGGTGTAGCTGTAATATTTTCAGAGAAATCAAGATGGAAAGAATAACCAAGTTCTGCATCGCTGATTATTTGAGGCCAAACAAATTTATCATTAAATATCTCATATCTATGTAAAAGATAAGATGAGCCTTTGGCATTGAAAAAATTCAGACAATCAGCTAAAGGTTCAACATATTCTGTTCTAATTGTTCTCTGTCCAATCTTCTTCTCATTGTTCTTACTGATGTAAGTATACTTTGTTCTAACAAACTGATCATATTTTATTGAATTAGAAACTTCAAAATCATCTATTGTATAGAGACAATTCATACTACAATTATCACATTCTGATGATATGCATTTTAATTGGAAAAAACCATTTTTATCTTTATCACATGTGATACCGTTTGCAAAATAATTTGACATGGACTCTTCTATAATGTTTCTATTCTTGATATGCTTGCACAATGCTGTATAACGCAATCTGAGATTAAAACAAAAATTACATAGGCAGCTTTCTTTCTCTCTATCTGTTGGTTTTTCAATATAAAATGGCTTAAGATTCATCACAGAACCCTTAGAAATATTGCAACCAACCTTAGACTGTGCTTCCTGATGAATTTGATTTATGGTTTTTGTGTGAATACGACGTGTACTTCTCATCATCTGTTGGCTCCTTTCTGTTGTAAATTCTTCAATCAATACATCATTGGGTACTTTAAGTTTTTTGTACTTATCATATTCATTTTTTCTTACAGTTTTCTGATCACGTCCATTTCTTCGGTCGCACGTGACTATTGAATTATTATGCCAAACATCAAAAATAGTTTGTTGAACTTCTAAGGATAGTTGTTTCCTTCCTCTTAACTCAATACAACCAGAGTGAAAATCATCTAATAAACTCTGAATTCTTCCTGGTCTTTTATTTATCTTTCCACAAAACCATGAGAAAAAATCTGGATTGCTCAGTTCATCTCCACAAATGCTACTGACAAGTGAAAAAAATAGATGTTTATTTTCCTTTGTTTGCAAACTGTGGATCTTCAGAAAGTTCAAAATACCACCTGTAATCTTAGCTTCAAATTCTTTTTCTTTGTTAGTCTTTGTTATTGCTACTTCTGTAAGATCTGTATTAGTTATTTCAAAACTTTTTCTGATGATTTTAGATTGCTCAGTCTTAGTAGCCGTTTTCAACCTGTTTAGAACTAATATAAGATTGTCTCTTTTTTTATTATAATCTCTTCGAGAACAAGAAGCTGTCACTTCTACACTTGAATCACCTACTACATCAACATCTTCATTCATAGGTTTTATAGATTCACTATTTGTACTACTATTATAACAGGAAGGGTGTTCCTTTTCTACTTCCTGATCACTTGTAACCACATTGACATCTTTAGATTTACCTTCTCTTGTAAAATCTATGTCTTTACTACTTATACTACTATTATCATCATCTTTACTACTTATACTACTATTATCATCATCTTCTAAAATTGTACTTGTACCTTCATCCATATAATCTAAACCTTCATCTTCATTTTCAAATTCATCTCCTAAACAAAATGACTCAGAAACATCACTGAAAGACTCTTTACATACTGCACTATGAGATAAAAAGTGGTCTATTCTCTTATAGTCTGTATGACAGTTCATGCAAGTATATTTATTGTCATGAACAGGAATATGCCTGTTAAGTTTACTAAGTTTTGGGAAGGTTTTTGAGCAAACAGGACATGTATGTATTTGTTTTTTCTTAATGGATTTTGGTTTAATAATCTTATGCTGTTTTAGATGCCTGTACATATTTTGTTTCTGGGCAATCACTTTATTACATATTTTGCATTGAAATTTGGCAGTTTCAGTTTCTACAAAATCTAAAACTACTTTAACTTGTCTAGCTCCTTTTTTGCATTTTGTTTTTTCATGCTTATAACGTCCACTATAAGTCTTAAACTTCATCTGGCAATTTTCATTTCTACAAGATATCTGTTTATCTTCCATCTTTTACTTCCTTTCTAATGATAATATCTGAATCTAAATCAAAACAAAACATTTATTGATTAAAAGTACAATATAGTGATTTCACAATGCTTTGGTTTCATGCAATGCAAAGGTATCAAATTTGCAGGAAAAAATTATTTTACTAAATTTGAAGATAAACTTGAATTGTCGTACAAAAATGGCAAAATCTCCAGTTTAGCCTCTCAATAAACTTTTTAGATCTATAGGTGTGTAAGTTGCATACATTTGTGACTCTTTGGTTGTGTTATTGCAGGTTATTGGAGATGAATTTCCTCTCTTCTTTCAAAAAAGCAAAAAAGAAAAAAGTAAAAAAAAGCAAAAAAAGCAAAATTGTAAAACATAGCTATCTCATTGTTTTAAACTTAACTACTGTTCTAAAATTGTTTTGAAATTAATAAGAATTATTTGTCTTGCCTATTTCTATTACATTCCTTCCCATTTCCACTTCATTATGCAAGGGAGAGGCTCTATAATGAGGGGTACTAAAAGCAAAAAAAAAAAGCAAAAAAAAAGCAAAAAAAAAAAGCAAAAAATGCAAAATTGTAAAACATAGCTGACTCATTATTTTAAACTTAACTACTGTTCTAAAATTGTTTGAAATCAAAAAGAATTATTTGTCTTGTCTATTTTGATCACATTTCTTCCCATTTCTACTTCATTATGCAAGGGAGAGGCTATGAGGGATACTAAAATAAAAAAAGCAAAAAAAGCACTTTATTTCAAGCACGAGAATCATCTTAAAATAAGTATCAAAAACTCTTTTGAAGAAATGGACAAGTTTGTATCTTAAGAATGGGCCATTTATCAATTTTATCACTCAAATATTCACATTTAGGCCTGATAGCAAATTCAAACTTGATTATGAAGGCAAATTGGAAGCTGTGACTTGCCCTGATATAATTATCACAATTTCCCCCAAAACAGTATTATCAGGACATCTTTGTATCCTGATTCTGGACCATATAAGGATTTTGGAGGTACGAGATTTGTTTAGTGTGTTATAAATTCTTATATTTTTGCAGTTTCAGTGTTTTTTTGATATACATAAGAGCTACACAAGCTCTTAGTTAAGGCACACTTTTCAACTTTAATGGACAAGTTTTATCCTTATCAAGGGCCATTTAAGAAAAAAAAGTTACTGAGTCAGATTTTATCACTGTTCTTAACATTGTCTCAAAATTTCAACTCAATAGATCAATTAGAAAGGAAGATATTAACATTTGGACAAGTTAGTATCTTTACTCCAGGACAACTTTGTATCCCTAAAAAAGACCGCAGTTTAGTTATCAATAACTTTGTAATGGACAAAAATAGGGACTTGGGGACTTCATAAATTGAAAGGTCAACTTTCTAACTTAACAATAGAAAAAATGATTACCTTACTACATCTTCTTACATTTATCAGTAATAAAAAGATTAAGAAGCCTCAAAATGTACAAAAAATGGCCATTTTACGCACAGTATTTTTGAACGCGTCCGGAGGGTTTAATCAATTGTGACCATAAAGAAGTATTTTGACTAATTCTTCATTTTCAATAGTGGATTTATGGGTAATGAATTGTAGTTTCAGCTCCAGTTTGACAAACACATTGGTCAGAGGGTGTATCAAAAAACTTATGACCATATTTGTGAGATATTAAGGGACTGAGGCTAGTTCTTAACGGAAATAGTAGTATAGCTTCTAAATTTAGCTTCTAATTTAGTTTCTGAAAATGAAAATATATATTAAGATGTAATATATTTTAGATGTTCCCACTTTCAAAGCACTTTGCTATGTTTCCTAATTTTTTTCTCCATTGATGTCATTCTCATTATTATCTATTATTTCAAATTATTCAATGTGGGTCCAAGTAAGTTAACATGTCGGTCATTATTGGGGACCTTTCTGTTACAGAAATCCCAAATCCCAAATCCCACACCTGAAATTGATATATATGTCAATATATATGTTGATTTTTGTTGATTCTGTGTACGTCTGTGGGGGGAGCCTAATATTAATATGTTGTTCTTCGTTGTGTAGAGCTTGATAGATGATGTCATGTAGCTTTTGTATCAATTTAAGTTATTAAGAAGAATAGAAATATAACGCTTCAAATTTATATAAAACTTGTGGTCACCATTTTGTGGGAAGCAATAATTCTTGTGATGTAAGGGGGTTGCAAAGAAATCATTAGTTTTCATAATTTGTTTTCTTTCATTTTAAGATTTCTTGGTCTAATAAATGATACATCAATGTTATGAGGAACATTTTATCTATTAAAGTGACAAACAACTTATATTTACTAACTCCTTTCTGGAAAAAAATAAAATATTATACACAAGTCTAAAATTCCTTGGTCTATTGAAATTGAGGACTATATTTGCTTATATTATGTTTTTTATTTTAACTAATGAGGGTATCTGGCATACTGTGTAGTCTAATAAACTCAACTTGGTATGTAAAATAATTCTTTTTTATCTAAACATGTTTCTTTCAATCATGTATGACTGCACTAATGTTATTGAGAAAACGATCAGGACCTTTATACAGATTGCTATTAAGTGAGAGGTAACCACATTGAATACAGGATGCTTCAAAACAAACACAAAATCTTTAGTTCGCACCATCCCATGCCTTAACCTCTTCATCAGTCAAACAAATAGCAGCACCTTGTTCTACCATCTCATCAATCTGCCGGCAAAACTCTACTGACTTCTCTGGATCTCTTTTCAACATTTTTGACATTTTTGACAGAAGACTCTTCATCGCATTAACATCATTTTTCGGCAAAGCATCTCGACTGCTGTGCCACGGATATGAAGTATACCATCTATTTTCACCTTCCTTTCGGAATAAATTATTACTAATAATGTCATACTGCTCCTAAAAACTATAGCTGGATCCTGGAACATGTCATCTAGAACACTTGCATCCACCACACCTCGGTTCAACAACAGTACCAAGTAAATCAGCTTTAAAGAAATATTCTTCATTACGAAAGAGTGATGTCAAGGCTGCATTACAAATTTCATCAGAAAACTTAACCACCTTGCAGGTAACGGCACAAATACATCGGCATGAACATCCTATTCATAACTACAAACTGATTTCTGCGGAAAAGATACAGTAAAAAAAGAGGCCAGACTAGCATCTTCAGAATTAGTTGTTACAGCATTAGGAAAAAGAGAAATTTCATCTGTAATTTTATTATCAACATTCATCTGTTCTTCATAATCTTTCTGATAATCTTCCACAGATGCAAAATTCTGTATTCTTTGTATTCTAATTCCAAATCATGAACAGAATCTACTTTTGATGGTGAAGTATATGCATGATACATATGACAATTCACATAAAATTAATCATCTGATCGACAGGTTTTTTCATCTATATCAGGATGTCTAATGCCAACTCATGCACCAAAGATACCACGATAGATCCACAGATCACCATCACCTTTAGCCTTATCACATTCTTCAGGATGCCATGAAGAATGACCTAACCCAATAAAAATGTCTACAGTATCACCACCATTCTAAACATTTCAATAACTTATCTGGAGTTAGAGGAAATAATTGCTTCAGTTTATTCTTACCAATCTTGGAATTATCTCCTGTGATACTCTTCATGCCATGTGCATCAAAATTATGAAGATAACCATTCTCATCACGTAAGTAACATTTATGAGAAATCACTGTTTTGAAATCGGTGACAACACCGCCTAGAGTTGTTACACTTATTAAGTGTCTCTTCCTCACAATGAAATCCACATTGTTTTGCAAAATCTTCACAAATAAAGTTAGTTGTACATCCTGAGTCCCAGAAAACAGAAGCACTAATCTTCTTCTTCAATGTTTGTACACACATTATAAATAATACAACTTTATCTGAACTCTTTGAATTTGTAGAATGAACATGTTGGATAGAAAACACCTTAGCTTCTGGGCAAAATAACTCATGTATCTTTGCGTTTCTTAAAGCAACCTCGACCTTCCTTAACACCACCACATATTCGATCAGCACTTTTACAATCGTCAGATTTGTGGTCACAACAGCATTGTAAGCAGTCAACGTTATCTCTTTAAGAGTTTCACTCGTTGTTTAGGATCAAGTCTACGTAATTCTTGACAAGAATTCGAAAAGCATTTTTTACCAGGCTTATCAAGATGTAAAGCGCACCAAAACTTCATAAAATAACAAAAAGTAATAACAAATGTTATTGTGTAAAGAGAAGAGCGGGAAAGTGTAAACCAATATGTCCATAAGTCCATAACAAACCTAATACATATACTGGTGTACATACTGGTGTTGGTGTTTATAGTGCTGAAAAAAAAATTGCAGGTCCAAATTTGGGCAAAATTGGCCCAATTTGGGCCATTTTTGGGCTTTTGACCATTTTTATCTGTTTAAATTATAAGATTTTTCTAATTTTGCTTTTCATAATGGTATTGCTGCTCATAGAGCTGAAAAATAATTTCTGTTTAAAATTGGGGTAAATCTAGTCCCAAATTTATGGGTTTTGGTGAATATCTTGACTTTTCCTAACTTAATTTGACTTATATTACATATGCAGATTGCTTTAAACAATATTTAACCATAGTTGGTTTCATGTTGCTTGTTTTTATCCCAATTTTCTGTTCCAAAATTTGCACAAATGTATATTTGTAAAGTTCTTCTTTTCATATTATGCAACAGGTTTGAACCCTCCTTTCAAAATCAACCCTGATAATTCCCCCTAAAAATTATACAACCCCCCTATTTAAGGACCATAATTTTGATGACAATGAAAGCCCCACCTTAATTTAAAAAATATTACTTTATTTATTTACACAGGTAGACAACAAAGAAAGAGTAATTGCAGTTAAAGAAAATTAGAAAACAAAATAAATTCAGCTTAAATTTACTAAGCATAAATTTGGAATTGAAATAACTTTTTTTCAAAGAGAAATTCCTCAACTCAACCCCCCTTTTTTAATGTACTTTTCTAATGTACTTTTTAAAAGCTTCCCTCTTTCTAGCTGATAATTCCATACTATGCTTTTCCGCAATATTGTACAACTTGATGTACTTGGTGGGGCCAATATCTTTCAGCTAGTTTATTAAATTAATATTTTTAGATAAGATTCAATATATTGAATATCTGTTTCAAGGATTGAGTTTTAACTCTCCTAAAACTTATTGTAGGCATAACTTTTACTTATTAACACATTTAACAATATCATTTGTTTTGTTGTATTAAAAATAAAAATGAAAGTAATGAATTGTCTACAAATTATCAGTAAATTTGCCATTTGGTTGGTTAAAGATTACACCATGGTCGTGAAGATTCTGATTGGTCCATTCGAAAATGTCACTATATGATGTTTTGTTAAAACTGAAAATGCTAATTCCAATTCCAATTCCAATTCTGAAACCCCTGCAAATCCTAAGGAGATAAATTTTTATTTACTACTTTGTTTTTATTTAGTGGATTCATTTTTAAACTTTGATGCTGAAGATCACTTATGTCAAATTTCATCGCCCGAGGATGTTATTTGTCGAAGAGCTTGCTTTTGGAGAAAGGTTCATCAATTTTTAAACCATCCGATTTTGTTTGTTCGTCTCAGAAACATAATGGAAGGGTGATTGTATCTTTAGTTTGGGGTTATCGCCACTACCGCTCCATGTCGAGTTCAGATTATGTCAACAGCAACAACAGCAATGGCAACGAAAATACAAAGCCATCCAAATCTGTCCCGAAACGTAAATATTCTGCGATACTTCGTAGTAATACAAAACGTAAGCGGACACTTTCTCATTCTGAAATACTCGAAGAAACAGATCCACTGACAACTTCTGAAAAAGAAACTTTATTAAAATGGAAGAATATTTTAGCAAAAACCAAACATTATTATGAAGCGATTTTTGTTTTGGGGCCGATGTGTTCAGGCAAAACAAAAACAATTCATGAATTCAAATGTTCTAATGAATATAAAAAATTTGCTTATATTGATACAGATGAAATAATGGAAGGACTAAATGGATATGATCACAAAAAAGTTGATATTTTTTATCCTAGTGCTCGGAAAGTTTCCATTCACCTGACTGATTGGTTACTGGATGAGCGTATGAGTTTCATTGCAGAAGGTACCTGTGTACTTTATGATGAACTTGAAGACTACATAGTCCGCTTGAAAGAAAAAGGTTATGATATTAAAGTGATGAAGATTGATGATGTTGCACTTGATGTTGTTGTTGATCGCTCTGAAAAACGTTTTCGTTATGTTGCACCTGAAGTCATTAAAGATATCTATATCAATTCGCAAATAGGGCTGAAGAAACTATGGGAGAAGAATGAAGATAATTTTTTATTTAAAGAATTTTTACAATGATTTTTCCCATAGGTCTAAATTTTTACTTCTATAGCTAGAGAGGGTATTTTTTAATTCAATTACCATCTTCTAGAGGTATTAATCAAGTCATAGTATAGTTTTTTAAAGAATGCTTATATAAGTTATATTTTTTGAAGTATAAATCTTTTCTTAATTGAACATAGTCGCAACTATGTATGATTTACTTTTACTATTTTTGTGACCATTTAAACTGCTATAATCAATTCAGCTAGTATCTAAAATTTATCATTGGTCATCTTTGAAATCAACAAGATTTTCATATTATATATTAGGTAATATAGATTTATCAAATGTTTATGAATGCTATTGGTCTACAATGTGACAAGAGAGGTAGTTTTTTGAACACATTTTCACTTTTTTACCTTAAGGGATTGTCTGCAAAATATATGTAAATATTTTGTTTGATTGGTTGAAAATTATTTTATCACAAACCTGATTGGTTTACTTAAATATTTTCAGGAATTTTTATTTTAAAAATTTACCAAACTATGACAATATTGAAGTATCTTATCAGCTTCTTGATGATGTAATTTTCAACCAATCAGTGTGTTTACAAATAATTTGTAGACTTAAACCTTAAGGTTGTAAAAAAAATTTCTTTTCTTTTTTGTGTGATAGATTCACAGAAAGTTTTTTTTAACAAGTGATTTTTATTTATTTCACATAAAATTTATAAATAGAATTTACTTTTTCTTTTTTTTCTTCATATATGTTTCAAACAGTCAATATCTGTTGCTAGAAAAGCTCTTCCTTGCATTATCCAAATCTGTATTTTTTCGTTTTATTTTCAGCCAATTTAGATTGGTTTATAAAACAAAAAATAATTTTTGTATTGTAGCTAAAAAAACTAAACTAAAATATATTTTTGATTAAAAGTGAGAATAAAAAAAAATGATTTGATACATTTATTTGATCAATTTGTCTTTTGAAAATACAATATCTTTGAATTTTGTAGAGTAGAGTGCTATTTACACTGTAATACACTGTAATTACCACAACAAAAACAATACAACTTGCTATAAAATTTTTATAATTTTGAAGTTTATGTATGCTAGGGAAATAGTTCAATTTTCTTAAAATGTTTAGTTTTATTAAGTTCACTTAGCATGTTGCAACCCTTTCTTTGTACGTAAGTTGTTACAGGTATTTAAAAATCTCATTTTAGTACTACTTACTGAGAAACTTCTGTAAACAACCTGCATCTTCATAGTTACATTAGGTTTTGCTGTTTTAAATAAATCTTGATAATGGCTGAATAAACTTTGTTTATTGGTTAAAATCAATTTTGACACCTGGTTCTGGTTGTTGTAAAAGAGTTATTTAGCTTAACAGTTGTTTATTTCTATTCTAATCAAATCAAATACAATAGGCTCAATAGTGTTTAGCTTGAAATAGATTTAAACATTCTTTAAACAACTGGGTCCTGTTTTGATAATGGATTGCTGTTTATGACACCTTAATAATGCATTGTCACCAAATTTTGGCTAATTCATTCTTTTGATTGGTGGAAATTACAGCATTAATAAGTTGATAAGCGTTTTATCAATTTTGATTTTAACAAAACATCTGATTGTGACATTTTAAATTGAGCCAATCAGCTTCCAGATGCTGTAATTTCTAACCAATCAGACAGCTAAATTAGTCTTAAGGTGTAATTCTTGTTGATTTTATGTGTAAAACAAATGAAAGTTTCTCCTACAAAAGATAAGGACAAAGAAACAATTTTTGTATTATATTAATTTGCACAGCGTCTGATTTTACTGAAAGTTATTATGAATTGTCCTGAATTGTCTCAAGGGCCAAGTTTATGTAACAGATAGACTTGTGGAAAGGTTTTTTTAATGAATCGTATTTTTATTTTTATAATTTTTGACTTGGAAATTGCCATGTTAAGGAGGAAATGCCAAAAATTGATTTTTCAAACATATTTTATGAAAAATGGAAATATTGAATGATGAACTTTAAAGAAGCACAAAATTATACCTTTTTGATTTGCTGATCTTTGATAATGCAAAAGGTTTTTAGATGGTAGATCGTCTTTTCCTGAAAATTTTTATCTAATAGCAAAATTTGGAAAGTAATTTTTAGTTTCTTGTAGATGTATTAATTTACTTTGAATATTTTTTGTTTACAACAAAAGTTTTAGTTGTCATTTCTTTTTACATACCATTTACAGACACTGTACCCTACCCTGTGTTAGGCAGTGGTGACAAAATCTCTTCTGTGACTATAACTGTCACCACTGGTTCTGGTACATTTGAGGGTTATAAGTGTATTTACTTGTAAAAGCCCTTAAAGACCCTACCTATTTCTTGTTATTTCTAGTCAGAGAAGTAAGAATTGAGGAGATTTTTCAAGATTTTGTGATATTTGACTAAAAATGAAACACAAGAATTTACATTATTTGGAAATACTATTTTTAGTATATTATTTTACATCAATAGGTAAAAAAAGTCACTCATAAGGAGGGCTTGTTAAAATCGATGAAACAATGAAAAAGTAAATAAACAGATAAAATAAATTAATAAAGGGAATAAAATAAAGGGAACATTTATTAAGATGTAGCCTGTAGTCCCTGGATAAATGTTTTACAAAGTCTACAACCACAACTATTTGGTATCCAAGACTTAATAGACTTATTAAATTCTATCAATGATGAACATTCCTTGATATAATCAGGTAGCATATTGTTCCATAAAACGAGACTAAAGGCACTAAAAGAGTTTTCCCCTCTTACAGTATTCACATTGGGTCTTGAAAAAGTATTTACTTTCCATGTTATGGTACCATGTTTATCTTTAAATAGGACTTAACCCTCTTTGGACCCACCGACTTTGGAGGTCGGTCTTATAAATTGGGCTCTGTCAGTCAGTCAGTCAGTCAGTCAGTCAGTTAGTAACGCATCTTTCTCAGTACCTAATCATTAGTTTTCTTAGATAGTTAGATCTTTTGCATCAAGTTAGCCTTCTATAAAGCAATGAAAGTGACGAAGCCAGATTTTCGAACTTTTCGAAATTTTCCTGGCCCAAATTTGAGGTTTTCGTTAATTTTCTTGAGTTTGAATCATTAGATTTTTCTAATTTTGTAGAA
>JAUKPT010000573.1:0-11136 GCA_032273505.1 Nanomia bijuga
TCTAAACCTGCAATCACTCCCCTGAGACATGAAGAACTCATGTCAGTCTTAACTACTACCAGAAATCTATAATCGGACTTCTCTGTTTTAACCTACTGATTCACGTTTATGTGGGTTTACTATGAGTATTGATTTTCAAGAAACATAAACACAAAAAAAATTCTGAAAGCATACATTTTGACACTTGCAGGCATTTTGACTCTTGTTGCCTGTACTCTTTTTTCTGGGTGTCTCAATTCTTTGGTTTCAGAAAAATGTCAGAAAAATGTCAGGAATGTTAGGAATGTTAGGAATGTTAGGAATGTTAGGAATGTTAGGAATGTTAGGAATGTCTTTCCAGTGGACTGGTCTGTTGGTTATTTAGGAAAAGGAAAAGTTAAGGAAGGTGGTGTTGGTTAGAAATATTTTTTCTTTCTCATTTACTTAGCAAATTATTTAAAAATGAAATGATTTTGTATTTTAGTTTCATCCGATTTGTTTTGTAACTGTAAGCTAGATTACTTATGCACTTATGCTAATTGTACAACTGGTCAATACTGGAATAGTACTGGAGGTTGTTTGACTTGCCCAACTGGATTTTAGTAAGTCTGTGTTTTGATAATCTTAATTCTTTTTGATAGTGGATTTGCATTAAAACGATAACTGTAAATTCCAGTCTTTTCAGGCAAGAATCTTTCCACCAAAGGGCTAAAATTGTAATCCTCAAATTAAACCAAGGAAAATACTACATAAATAAAGTTCTCACTTTATTGGGTTTATCTATGACTTACAGTCAAACCAACAACCCCTTTTAAGAGATTTAAGTACTGCATTTGATTACATTCATTGTATTATATTTCTACTTTTAGTTGTTTGGGTGCAGGGTATCCTCCAACACCATGTCCCAAAGGAACCTTTAGCAACCAAGTTGGACAATCTTCCAATGCAACTTGTCAGGTAGGAAACATTTCTTTTCTTTTTCATTTTCTGCTGTTTCTTTCTGCATGGTTTCTGCAATGCCCTAAAAAATGAAAATAATTTAAGAATTTACCAATATTCAATTTAAACAATTTTCAATGGTTTTTACTTTTTTTACAGTTTTTTTCTTCATGAAACCAGTCTTAGGAAAGCCCCACTTTGAAAAAATTGATTTCAAAATATGAAAATATGTGACATTAGGGTGAAGCAAAAATTGTTGATAATTTGCAACAATTTAAAGTCAATACACCTAATTCTTTCTGTCATATTTTGAGAAGAGTGTTGAATTAATTTGGTTTGAATGGCAGTTCTTGCTTTATGAAAAAATACTTATCAATTAGTTTCATAATACTTAAATCTATTACTGTTTTTCAAAGTTTGTAAGAAGTAATTTAATGTTAATTTATTTACACTTCAGACATGTGTTTATGGGACGTTCAGTACCGGTGGAGATACCTCATGCCAACAATGTAGTGCAGGTTATAGTTGTACAGTTGATGGCGTTCTAACAGCATGCACAACTCAGCAATATTCTCCCGTGGGAAACCCAACATGTCTCACTTGCCCATCTGGTTCCATATGTCCCACTACTGCTGATAATCAGGTACTTTATTTAAAGATTTCTTGTGTTTTATTTTGTTTTTTCAGGGCTTATCAATCAGCAAGATTAGTTTTATAAGACCAGTACAGGCAAATATTTGTGCCTGGAAAATTCATGACAAATGTCAGAATGTCTCTTATTTTGGAGATTTACCCAGATTTGATCTTTCATTCATGAAAAGTTGCCAAGCATGTCCTGAAATTCAATTTCAAAAATCTTTTTTGGTTTTCGAGATAATTACCTATAAAAGACTCAAATTTGGTCAAAAATGGTCAAAACAGGGTCCAAAGATGGCATCTCCAGAACAGAGCATGCTATAAAAAAAGGAATTCAATATTTGGAATTTACAATAATTGTACATGTATTTATATATTTTTGAAAAATTTCCTTTGATGAATTTCTTCCCTAACTCCATGCGAAAAATAAAAAAAATCCATTGAGCCATTTTCCAGATAAAGCCGAAAAATGCTCATTTTTCGCTGTCAATTTTGTCTGTTTTTCGGTCAAAATTTCACCCTTAAGATACAAAGTAAATTGAGATCTGATATGACATAGGAGAGAGGAAAATTATCGTAGATTCCAAAAATCGAATCCAATTTTTTATAGCATGCTCCGTTCTGGAGATATGGCGCCATCTCTGGACCCCATTTTGACCATTTTTGACAAAATTCCGACCAAATTTTGAACTATGTGAACTACATTCTGACTGAGATTTGTAAAAATTATTTTTTGTAGTTATGGAAAATTTTTTGAAAAAAACCCAAAATACCATTATATCGTACCTTATGACTGAACCAAATATTTTTGAAAAATTTCCTTCTCATAATAATGTTTAACTCCATATGCAAAAAATAAAAATAATCCATTCAGCCGTTTTCAAGATATAGCACTTTTAATCCAATTTTGCCACAGTAGTAGGATTTACGCAAAACTGAAAAAAGTGAAAATTGATATCCTTGGGGCTAATAGAGGATGTTTTCAGATTTCTCTATCCCTTTCTTGAAATCTGAAACTTCATGTTTTTCGACCCATCCACCGCCTACCCTACTTAATTGTTTCATAGATCAGTCAGAATTAAATTTTTGGTGTTGTTGATACCTTTGAAATCAAATCAAATCAAATCAAATATATATTGTTAGTTTATTAGGGATTGTCATAAAATTGAGACTATTCCGATTGGTTAGAAATTTCATCATCAAGAGTCTGATTGGTTAAATTTAAAATGTCACAATTTGATTTTTTGTTAAAACAAAAAACGATAAAAGCATTTCTACATGAGCCAATCAGAATCTTGATGATAAATTCTTCATGAATGAATCAACTAAATAAGTGATTGATCCCTTAAATGTTGAGAATAAAATGCCCCCCCCCCATTTTGGCATGATTATGTTTCGATATTTTACATCATTTTGACATCACTTCATGTGAAAATTGAAATTTTTGGAAGATTTGCAACATTTTATTCCTTTAAACTTAAATTGAAAGAAATTCAAAAATCACATCTCATTTTCTCATTTTTCTTTTAGAAATGTTCATATGGTGAGATACCCAACACATTACAAACAACGTGTGAGAAATGTTCTGCCGGCACATATGCAATTCCGGGCTTTAGCACGTGTGTGGCATGTGATAATGGAACATATTCCGCACAAGGAGTTGGTAACTGCACCGTTTGCCCTGTGGGCTACAGGTAAGATTTTCTTTTCTTCAGAGTAACCTTTCTTACTCTTTTGTTCAAGAGCATCCACCCTCCCCGTTTATTATACCCTGCCCTGAAATTAAGCACTTTAAAATACTTATAAGGGGGATGCAACAACTCATTTTTTTACTCATCTAAAAAGAGGCCTTAAATAGATCTCCCCACCCTACCTTACTTCTCATCTTTCCTTGAGATTTGATGAGATTTGACGAGATTTGACAAGAAATGACAAAGTGTGGCTTTAGGGGGACCTTTAATAGATATGAAAAAAAAAATGGGATGCTACAGGTGGAGTCCTATTATGTTTCATTTCTAAGCAACATTTTATCGCAAATTTGTAAGATTTAAATGGTACCTATCCACATCAGGGGTCAACCTTGATCAAATTATCAAATTTAACAATTGATTCATAACATGAATATCAGAATTTGTACTTTTGGCAAAACACAATATCAAGAAAATGATTCTAAGCAATCCAATCTGATACTTGATGTAATTTTGAACCAAGAAATGAGCGGAAAAATTTACTGAGAATTTGTAGATATGTTCTGAACAACAACAACAACCAATCCAATTTTCTTGAAAGTGCCGGAAGACATGGCATGCAAAAAAACAAAACAAAACAAAATAAATTTTGGATATTAGTTGAAAATTAAGAAACAAGTTTGTATCTAAGGGATCATCTTAAAAGTTTGTCTGATTAATAATTGATTGGCTGAAAATTACATCAATAAGAATCTGATTGGTTCATTTCAAAATTATATCTTCATTTTTTACTTTGAGAAAACCTCAAATTGTGACATTTTTAAATCAACTAATCAGATTCTTGATGATGTAATTAATATTTAACCAATCAATAGTCTAAATTAGACAAAATTTTAATTCTAATTTGTCTTTTTTTAGCTGCTCTGACAAAATCACTCCAACAAAATGTCTCAAAGGAACGTATGCAAGTTCAGATCACATGTCATGTCTGTCATGTCCAATCGGTCACTCATGTCCCACCGATGGATTGGAAGCACCCCAGGTCTGCTTGAACGGAACTTACCAAAATTTGACGAATCAAGATACATGTGTTTCTTGTCCTGCTGGACAGAGCTGTTCGACTGATCGGGTTGTTGGGTCTTGTTTACCCGGACAGTACAGTCTGCTTGGAATGAGCGAATGTTTGACTTGTCCTGCTGGATACAGGTATCTACACATAATTAGTTGTGTTGAATTTGCTTATTGTTGAATTGTCACAGGATGGCCACTAGTCCTGGAAAGTCCTGGAATTTTGTTTTTAATGGAAAACTGCTTACAAAGTCAGATTTTTGGGCCGAATTTGGTCAGGATTTGGTCAGGAAAGTCAGGGTTTTGGACAAAAAATTCTGTCGACACCCTGGAAAAAGTCCCAAATTTGGAGTGGCCACCCTGTGTCAGTAATGTTTTTTCATCAGATATACTACTCTTTCCTGTTTTTGATGGTTGAGTGTTTAACATTACAATAAGGGCTCATCTCATAAGTTTCTCTAATTTAGACAATTCATTGGTTGAATATTACATCATCATCTAAAATGATGTCATTTTTAAATGAACCAATAGGAATCTTCATAATGTAATATTTAATCAATCAATAGTCTAAAAAGTCTAATTTGAGATGAGCCCTTCTAAAGGCTTTGATTTGGACACATTTTTCTTGACTTTTTTTGAATATTTCAAGTTTCTCTGATTGTATATTACCGGCTTTATGCTATATTGCTTTATTGATATGTAATTCATATCACTGTATTAATTATATGTGGTATAAGGTAGGTATTTTAACTGTTTTAAACTAACTTCAACTAAACGACTACTAACATTGCACAATGCACTTAGTTAACTATCTTAACATTTAATTTTTGCTTTGCAAATTTTAAAAACTGGAATACTTTTATCCTAAACCCCTTCTTTGCAACAGTTGTTGATAACCCTCCTTACATAAATCCCCTGCCTTGATAAATCGCACACCTGCACACACGGCTGGTGGTTGTTGCACGATGACAGAAACAGACAAACAAAAACTAAAATCCATATAGCAGGTAAATTGATTTCATTGTTTTTATTTATTATTTTTTCACTAAATTTTATTACATATTCTTGTACTTTTTTCAGAAACAGATCTAAAATGGCTAACAAATATTTTACATTTTCATGATTTTTTAGTTGGATAAGCAGTCATCTAAAAACTTAATTCATCAAGTATCAAAAGGTTTTAAAAAAATTTAATATTAAGACATTTTGAAATAAACCAATCAGATTCTTGATGATCTAATTTTCAACCAATTAATAGTCTAAATTAGATATGTTGAAACATAAATTCATTGATAATCGTCTTTTTGTTCTAGATGTGATTTGATGAGTACCCCGATCAAATGTCTCCAAGGCACCTATTCATCTTCGAACCACTCAAAGTGTGAAAATTGTCCGCTAGGTCACAGCTGTCCGACAGATGGATTAGATCTCCCCTTCCTCTGCGTGAATGGAACATATCAAAACACAAGCAAACAGGCAACTTGTCTCCAGTGTCCCGCTGCTCACGCGTGCCTAGATGTGAGTACAACACCCATGGTGTGTAATGACGGGCAGTACAGTTTGTTAGGAATGATGGAGTGTGTTACATGTCTTGCAGGATATAGGTATGTCAAGTGCTCCTAACTGCGCTAAAGTGCAGTTTTAACAGCACTTCTTTTCACAGACAGATTTGGTTGCACTGTTTATGGAGCACTATTTTCTAGAGGCTCAATTAATATGCAGCGCTACATCTTTGTACAGACAGAGTTGGTTGCACTGTTTATGATGTACTATTTTCTTGAGGCTCATTTAATATGCAGCGCTACATCTCTGCACAAACAGGATTGGTTGCGCTGCTTACGAAGCACTATTTTCTAGAGGCTCAATTAATATGCAGCGCTACATCTTTGCACAGACAGAGTTGGTTGCACTGTTTATGAAGTACTATTTTCTTGAGGCTTAATTGATATGCAGCGCTACATCTTTGCACAGACAGAGTTGGTTGCACTGTTAACGAAGCACTATTTTCGATAGGCTTAATTAATATGCACAAAGATAGTTTCCAGTTGCAGTTGAAAAGATTTTGCTATGCTTGTGGTGGTTGCTCTACAGTAAATCTTATGATCTAAAGCAACAACAACAATGTTATCACATGCAGCACAGCAAAGCAATGTTATCACATGTTAGCACTGCAGATCTGAAACACTTCTTTGTGCAAATATACAAGTTTTTTATAGTAATAAAAGACACGCATTGAGGGATCACTATGATTTTTAACTAAAAAAAAACATGAATTAATTTTTTAAATCTAAAAAATTTCATTTAAATTGAAAATGGTATCCCCTGACTATTCTTCTCAGTTTTTTTACAGTATTAATAATTGATTTTCTTTTTCAATATTTCACCACAGCGTGCAATGTCTGTATTATAAAGCTCACCTCATTCATTATTTATACCTATACATCACTTCCTATGGAGCAAGGAAATGTACATGTGAACACATTGAAACAAAGTACATATAGCACTATATACAGCCTTCACTTTCCAGACCTCCTCAGTGGTAATAAAAGCACCACAGTTTTGAAAGGAGATTTCAGATGGAATTTTTGATGCACATGATTTTTTTTTGCTTTGAATTTCATACTTTTTCTACGAATTTATGAAAAAGATTTAAATAAAGCTACTTTAATGCTATTAAAAAGAAATATTTATTTTCGTATTGGTCTGTTTAAGCCTAAGAAAAAGCATGTCTTAGATTCCCAAAATGGAAGACCTAATAGTCAGTACCATGGGTTTTAAGGTCCAAAAGAGAACAATTTAACTGTATTGATATTTCAATAGATGATAAAATTATCAGTCACATTATCTCACAATCTTAATGTCAAGTATAATATGGAAACCCTTGAAAAAAAATGTGTACAATTTTGTAGGGTTTGGCTTAGGTTTTGTTTTCTTTTCATTCTTAGATTCTTCTCTTCTAAATTAAGCCTTCATAAAATTATCTAGGCATACCGACCAAAATCTTTTCTACTTGCTTCTGCAAACATTTTCTTTTTTCTGAGAAAATATATTAATACACCAAAAACAATTGTCTTAATTATTTAAGGTGGGCTAATTGCTATCAACGCAAATTTGTCAACTTTTTCACAGTCAACTATTTATAGAGGAAACTCTTAAAGCATTAATTAACACAGTATTTTTCAAAGCACATCAATTAAGGTACTGCATTGTATTAGCGTGATAGGTCTAGAGATATCACAATCTTGACTTCAAAATATACTATGAGGCGCACTATTGATGTTATAACTGGCACTGGATACTTATTGAAGTTTAATATGTTGCACACATACGCGCACCATTTTTATCACTCTGCACACCACATACATTGGTGTGTTTATTTGTCCAAGACCTTCGTGATACAGTTCATGAATGGTTATTGCACTGCACTCTGAAGAATCAACTACTTACAGGTGAGTTCTTCTTCAGTTTTTAATTATTTTAATTTTGATTTTGATAAGGGTGTGTTGTTCAAAAATGAGTTGCACTGATGTTTATTTTTGAATATTTCAAAACATCAAGTTCTAGCTAAATAACTTAAAATATTAACAAGGGTTAATAAAGCTGACCCATGCCCAGTTGTAGTTTTGTTTTTGTACAGATGAGAGTTTTTTCTGTCTTTATTTATAACAAAGGCTAAAAATGGCAAGAAGATAAAAAAAAAAGAAGATTTTTTTCAATATTTTTGTGGTATGTAGGCAAATACAGTTTCCTGTTTCGTCTTTCCTCGTCGAGCGAGAGGGGACACAATATTAAAAAGAGTCTTAAAAGGACGGAAAGACGAAGCAATATCTGGGGATGGGTTCCTTAAGATGAAATAAAATTATAGAAATAGAAAGTTGATGGAAATGTTCAATGCTAAATTTCTTACATTTTATTTTCCAGTTGTTCTCATTCTTCCGAACACCCTGTTGCTTGTCAATCTGGGAATTACTCAGGTATTATGGATTTAAACTGCCAGGTATGTGCTAAGGGCTTCTATTGCCCCAATGATGCAATGTTTGCTCAGATGCAGTGTCAACTTGGTTCGTACACTGATCAAGAAGGATCCACTCAATGTCTTGATTGCCCGGCTGGTTCCTTCTGTAATGACACATCAACCTCACCAATGGTTTGTGAGGATGGCTTTTATAGTACCACAAAGATGTCAGCTTGCTCCCCGTGCCCAGGGGGATATGGGTGAGTAGATTCTCTAAAAAGAAATGATGAAGATAATTATTAAACATGTGTATGCAAATAAGGAATTATCACAAAAGTTTGTCTAATTTAGATTTTTGACATAAAACATCAAATTGTGACATTGATTCTTGGTGATGTAGTTTTCAATACATCATTAGCCTATAAATTGGATAAATTTTTAAGATAAACTCTATAGCGTAATTACAGCATACTTCAGCAGTCTTATCAAAGAATTTGTTGATGTCACTAACTAGAATTAATCCACAAATTGTACCACCGAGAGCAGTGTTGTATCCAACTATTGCTCGATTGTCTGAGACAGTAAAAAAAATTAAGAATTAATTCCCATATTGTACCACCGAGAGGTGCAGTTAACGTCCACCAACCACCAACCACTCAACAACTCAACAAGCTTAAGTAATTCTGTTTGATAAAGGGATTTATTTATTAATTATGACTAATTCAATCTTTTGAGATAATATTCTGCTTGGCTCATGTAGAAATGTTTTATTCATATCGGATTTTAACAATTGAGACATTATGGATTGAGCCAATCAGCGTTCTGATGCTATGATCTCTTACCAATCAGATAGTTAAAGTATCAGAAATTTGGTGATGATTCTGTTTTAATTAATTTTAGCTGTTTCATTAAGTCAACGCCAGTGAAATGCAATGCTGGATTTTACTCGCCTGGAAAGCAACTCAATTGTTCCATCTGCCCTGTTGGTCACAAATGTCCTTTAGTTGGCATGTTGAGTCCGCTGCAATGTCTTCTTGGTGAATACCAACACAAAGCTGGTCAGACAAGTTGTACCTCGTGTACAGCGGGAAAGTATTGTAACGATACATCAGTAGCAGGTGTTTCGTGCGTCGCAGGGTACTACAGTGACATAGGTGCCTCGATATGCTTGACATGTCCTGCAGGATATAGGTAAGTGTTTTTCTCTCAGTTACAATATTTTTCTCGTGTGTTTTGGATGGTAACAAATCGAATCCTGTGAGGAAGTTTTACTACCACTATTTCTTAAGATTAGATGAAAATTTTTCTGAAAGATTGAAATAGGAGAGGATTTACTCATGGAACACTGATCACTGTATTGTCTTTAAACAACCAACTAAAAGTCTTCTATTTCCTTCTTCTTTAGCTGTGTGAACAGTACCATACCAGTGGAATGCTTGAAAGGAACTTATTCAGATGCTGGTGACGAAGGGTGTGCAATTTGTCCAAAAGGTTTTTACTGTCCACAGAGTGCGTTGAAAGCGCCCCTCCCCTGTCAACTGGGGGAGTTTACAGAGAGTGAAGGGAGTACCAACTGTACAGTTTGTCCTGCCGGTTCGTTCTGTAACGAAACAACTCGAGCAGGGATGGTGTGCGAGAATGGATTTTATAGTTCCACGAAGATGTCTGCATGTTCCCCGTGTCCTGGCGGATATGGGTGAGTAGGAAAATTTTGAATTACGTTTTTTATCATGTGCCACATTTCTCTCATTTTATTTTCTCATTTTAAGACATTTTGATCTTCTTCTTTTTTTTTTCATTTTTAGTGTTTTTTTTTTGTCACTTTGCGGCATTTTTTCGTCATATTGGAATCATTTTTTTTATTCTAGCCATTTGATAATATTGTTGACGTTTTTTCGTCATTTTTGTATTTTGATGACTTTCATTATTTGTTATCAATTTTTATCATTTCTCACAATTGTGCATCATCTTTTTTCATTATATCTTCTATTTCTTTGTTTTATGTTTCCTCCAATCCACTTTAACTTCAACCTCCTCCTTATTGGTCTTCTCTCTTCTTTAGGTGTCCTTCTAAAACATCTACGGTGAAGTGCACGAGTGGTTATTACTCTCCAGGGATGCAACTCAATTGTATCTCTTGTCCCAAAGGATTCCAATGTCCAAGTGATGGTCTCATTGCTCCCCTTCAATGTCCATTGGGTCAATATCAAGATGAGATGGGCCAATCACGTTGCAAGGAATGTGCAGTTGGTGAATATTGTGCCAACACGACGAGCAGTGGATTAGTTTGTGCATCTGGACTGTATAGTGTCGGAAATTCATCTGTGTGCCTCACGTGTCCCGCAGGCTACAGGTATGTACATGGGGGAGGGTTTACTTAATTAGGGCTGGTACATATTTTGGAGGGTTTTCTCATTTAGTATAGATACGTACTTTGGAGGGTTTACTCAAATAGTGCCTGTTCTTGTGGGGGATGGTTAACTCGATTAGTATGGGTACATATGATGGACGGGTTATCCCATTATAAGAGCTGATACATATTAGGGAGGGTTTACTCAAATATAATATGTATTTAGAAAGGAGGGTTACTCACTACATTTTGGTTCATATGGAGGAAGGGTTACTCAATTAAAACATTTAAATATGGGGTAGGATTTACTCAATTCTTCTCGGTTATACGAGGGAGGATTTGCTAAATGAATGTTGTCACGTTCAATCTTCCAACTTAAACTGCTAACCAACTCGTTTAACTCATATCTTTTCTTTCATTCTTTTAGCTGTGTGAACAGTACCTTACCAGTGGAATGCTTGAAAGGAACTTATTCAGATGCTGGTGACGAAGGGTGTGCAATTTGTCCAAAAGGTTTTTAC
>JAUKPT010000574.1:0-19122 GCA_032273505.1 Nanomia bijuga
TTCTTGAGGGCTATTCTTTTTGAGTTAGACAGCATTCCTTTAAGTGATGGACCTGTTTTCTTGACAAAATGTATTTTCGTTTCTGTTTCTGATAAGATAGAGATTCTTTCACTTTTCAGTGCGTTACATCTAGATACTCTCAAAGATTCATTAGCATTAACATCATCAGACAGGCTTTTCAATTAGAGTTCTAACTGTACCTCCTGCCACCACCACCCCTAATTATCAATTTCAGAAATTTCTTACTTTTGTTGAAATAAAAACTTTGAAAAGAAATGATTTTTATCTTTTTTATCTATTTGTGCTGGCAGGCCCTGATCTAGAAAAGCAGCTAAAAGTAGGGCAGTATTTTGTTTGTCCTAAAAAGGGCACTATTTGACAATTTGACAGTTTATCCCAATATTTTGTTTAAAAGGGTACAATTTGACAGTTTATCCCAATATTTTATTTGAAAAGAGTATATTTCGACTTTTTATGAAGGGCAGGTTCAACACACTTGTAAGTCTACATAATTTGGATCAGACTAAAAACTTGCCTAAATTAGAGGCCTGGTTGAATTTCTCCCTGTCCCCCTTTCAGCCAGAAGATTTTAAAATATTCTTGGTTAAGATGTAGTGTAGTGAAGTTATTTGTACTTGTTTCTCAAATCAGTGTTCTTTTTTATCAATATTTGGGTTTATAGGTTTATTCGTGTAAAATAAGTGCAATATTTACAGTTGAGTATGTATCTAAGCAACCATTCTGAGAAACTAAGATTGTGATGAAGTAACAAGTGAAAGAAAAGTCAAAGAATTGTAAACACGCACACTCACACGTACTACAAGTTCTCTTCTACCTAACTTAAGCTGTGATAATAAAACTCCTTTCTTTTAAGATTTCAATTCAATTCAAACTTCTTTCCACCTCTTTGGTCATTTTTTTAGGAATTCAGGTTAAGGAAAAGGTTAACAGATGTAACAGAGGACCTGACCACTTTCCTGAAGGACAAACATATAAGTTAAACACTTTGAAGCCTGTTGATTTTAACTTAAAATAGTAGTGAGTATGATTTCAATAATATCAACAACAAAAAAGTCATTCGTTTTCTTACGATTTGAATTCGATGGACAAATTTTCAATAATTTGTCATTACTTTTTCAAGAAACAATCATTCTCACTAAAAATTAATAACCCCTCTTTTTCTATCATGCACTAATTGTCATTTTAAAACTTAAATGAGAAAGAAATTACAAGGATGATCTTTTTTTCAAGTCTTTTTTTCTTAGAAAACAACTTTAAAATCTTAATTTTACATGCATTGTACACCTCCATGATCGCTACTAAACTCCTACTTTGCATGCACTCCACCTTTCTGCTTGCTACACACTCATCTTTCTATTATCTGCTTGTTATTGTTTTCATAACAATTGAGTCTTAAAAAGTCTTACAAATTATAATATATGATTTATGAATTAGCCTTCTCCTCACGTATATTCATGACATATTGTTTTGATGTTTTCAGTACTCAGAATTTCTTTCGTACAAAGGTTATGTGAACTGCTCTGGTTATTTAAAAATCAACATAGTGTTTAGTAAGTTGTTTGCATGTGCTTTTTGGCTTCAGTTATGTTGTTGGTTGAGCATTATTTTTCAAACGTTGCTAGAAACTAGGGGAGATTGATTGTTTTAGAAACTTGACTTTGACCATGTGCTTTGATTTTACAGAATCTTTTGTTGGTAGAAGCTTAGATAAAAGATATATTCTCACAAGTCAGGCTATGCTTTTGATTTGGTTGATAGCAGAAACAGCCTAACATAAATAAAGTTGTTGTTGGTACCAGTTGGATCTATTTTATTGTGTACAAAACTGTGTTTACAAAACTGTCACTAAATTGGTTGAAAATGACATCCTGAAAAATCTCATAGATTCGATTTAAAATGGCATTTTACTTCTTGCAGTTTCTTTCGTATAGCAGTTTTTGACTTTTCATGTTTCTTTTGTACATCAGTGTTCATTAAAGTGTAGTTGCAATTCTTTTTTCGTTTTATAGGTGTTCCAATTGTGCATTTATCTGCATCATGGAGTCAGAGTTCTATCTTTTAACAGAAAATTCTATTCTTGATAAAACATATAGCTCTCCAATGTCCCTAATACGTCAGTTGAGAAGGTAAAACAGTTTGAAATAACGTTTTAAAGAGTCATACCCCCTTCATTTTGTGTGTCCCTAAGAAAAAGAAATAGTGGAATATTGTTGTTGCATTCATAATCATGGTTTAAGGCATAAGACGAGGGTTGGTGGGGGTCAATACTTACCAGACATTTTCTGTTAAAAAATATGAAAACCTGAAACCTGATATGTCCCCTTATTTCATAAACATAAAACGAGAAACACAATCGAGACCAGGTTTCAACAGACTTTTTAAATCCTGTATAGGTGATAAGGAGATCTGACTCATTGAAGCTAAAAATGCTTCGTATCTGAGTACTTAAAATGTAATGTATGAAAAATGAAAAATCCAATCAAGTAATCTTTACATGGTTTTTGTTACATGAAGAGGACAGGATCTCCCTGTTAGCAAAAGAATTTTCAACTTGCTCCGATGGGAGTTTTCCCCAATAGCTCTTATCACAAATATTAAATTGATATAAGACTATGTTTAAAAGAAAAGAAAATTTAAAATACTGGTTTCAGCTTAGTCCAGCCTCTAAATTTCGCTTGAATCTAATCGCCAGATCGCACACGAGGTGAGGATGAATGGCCGAGCGGTTAAGTGTCACACCTATCATTACTAGATACCGTACGATCTGAGTTCAATACCCAGTCGCGCCAACAAAAAATCAATACTACTTTTAAGTATTGAAGGCTAGTTAACATCAACTGAAGTGTGATATTACAATCGTTAGGCTGTAAGTCCGTCGGGTCGACCCATGCCATGTGAGGGAAATTGGGTAGTCAGTTGGTACCTGACGAAACACTAGATAGAGCTGTAGTCCGCAAACTAGCCTATGGCTATGCATGACTGTTCCATCATACCTTACCATACATTACCTTAAATAGTGTTAGCGTTTTAACATCTTGAATCGTAACCTAAATTCTGCACGTGATCGGTTTGTAAAATGGAGTATAGCGTGTTCCATTAGACCATTCTCTAAAAGTTTCATCAAATCATCATTTGTTTTTTTACAAGCAACAGTTACAGTAGCATGTTTGGAAAACATGGAAGCTACAGATTTTAACCTCAGACAAATAATAGGTTTTAGATTTTTTTGATAAAGACTCGACTCAAGATTTCGTTGATTTATGTTGCAGTTAAATTCTTTCTTCGACAATTATAAAATCGTTTAAGCAACTTTAGTGCTGACCCAAATTCTTACAATAAAGATCGTGATTTACACCGGAGATAAAAAGAATACCTTAAAGGAACTAATTTTGGCGGGAAAAAAATTTGGCGGATTTTGGTCAAAATCCGCCAAATTAAGTTCTCGACAATTTTTTTCTGTCATTCGCCAAATTAAATTCCCGCCAAAATTAGTTCCCTTACGGTAGCCATTGACGTAAAAATTATTTTCAAACTGAATCTTTATCTTTGGCTCTAGTCTGTAAATGAATGGAATAACACTGAGGATGATTTTTTCCAGGTTTTAGCGTTGAAGGAACAGCTGGAGAAGCGGAAGGAGGATTACACAACGATGAAAGACAAACTGGTCGCCGGTGACCATGCGCGTGAATCCATCACCTTGAAGATGAACAACGAGAAATCATTCTGCGAGAGAGATCTCACCATGGCGAAAGAACAACTGAAAGGGACTGAGATGAAGCTTGCTGATGCAGAAAGTCAAATCAAAATGCTGAACGAAGAGGTAGGTGCTTGAAAGTTTACATTTGCATTCATTGATTAAAAATCTTTGACACTTCAATGATTTAATACCTTAATACCTTAAAGCTTTTGCGTCCGAAGGGTTTTCGCGTTTTTTGCAAAAATTGCGAAATATTCAGCTACAAAAACGTTCTGACCGCGAAAATTTCATCACGCGAAATGTTAAAAGGTGTACCCGATCAAGAAAGTAAAATTCCGCAAAATTTTTCCAAAATGTTGCTTAATATCGAGGAAGTTTCCTAAAATTACTTTCGGTTCGCAATAATTATTGTTAGTTTTTACCGAAATCTAATGCTTATAAGTTCAGCTCGATTCCCTCGTAACTATCAATAATTGCTTAGGTATAATAAGATGTTTACTAATAATTTGTGTTAGACCGCGAAATTAAATCCCGCGAAATCTTCAAAAATGACCCCAACCGCGAAAATGAAATCTGCGAAATGTACCAATTTAACTGTAATCTGCGTAATTTTTGGGAGTCGAAAATATTCCGACGCAAAAGTTTTTGGCCTTTAAGGCCAAGTAACTGGTTTCAATGGAAAGCACTAAAATGACGGAATACTTTTTTTTCAAGGTAAGGACGGCTGGTTTAGCAGTTAATCAAAGATCTGACGACGCTTCAAAGATTCAAACTGTCTTGGAAGAAACTAAAGACAATGTGAGAAAACTAGAAGGAAATCTGCAAGAAGAAAAGGTATTTAGGTATTTTATTCGTTTTGATTTGATCTTATTCAGCCCTATGCTCAAGGATTCACTCAGATGGTGGGGTTTTAGAATGTGAAATTAGAGATGTTGAACAACATTGTAAAGCTAAATCCAGCTTTTGACAAATTTCTTTAGGGTTCGACTCCAGAATGACTGGAATATATAGTTATTTTAAGTTTTTCGATTTAGAAAGATATGATCTCCCTACTTATTTACTTAATATTTAGATGAATTCAAATAAACTTGAGTCTAAACTGGAAACAGCTAACGAAAGGTATACATTTTAAGCATTTTATCCCAGTGGTGAATTTAGCAAAATTTAGTGTTTTTAGCAGAAGAAAAGTTGGAAATTGACTTCCCTTGTTTTAATTGATTCGTCGTAGATGAAACTCGAAAAAAAAAAGAAAATCGTAAAATGAGATAAGTAAGTAATAGGGGGGAATGAAGGTTTTGGCCAGAATATTTATAATATGTCCTTTTCGAAAAGACTTGATTTTAATTAATGTTGTGTTTCCGGTTTCCTACCGCTCGTAAATCAGAGATCGGAGCAGAGGTACTGGATTATAACCATATGCTGTGTCCGACAAAAGTTTCAGCTACCTGTGGGCGCATATTTTTTTTGGCCGACATCTGCCTGGGCAGATATACTGTAAAAGTTAAGAGTTTTTACAACGGAAGCCCAAAAATTTTAAACGAATGATCTTTAGATAAATTATAGGTATACATTTAAAGTCAAACTATACAGGTGGGTAAAAGAATTTAGGACAATGATATCACAATATTTTGCTCTTGTGCAATAAATTCGAGACAAAAAGAAATAAAAATACCTTAAATACATGTGTGTACCTATTCGATAATTTGTACTTTAATTATTTGATGATTTCTACACGACTGACTGCGCATGCAACAATTGATTTCAGAACTGATGCAATATTGAAAGTAGTTTATGGGTAATGCGCGAGCTGCCTGCAAGGAGCACAGCTGTCCGCTGGCGCCCTCGCGCGTTTGTTCATTCATTGACCATAATGACTTTTTTCTTCTCAAATGCAACAATTAGTTTCCATCCATAAATCTTGCATGTTATATACATGACACAAAAACACTTTTAACCCCTTGCACATGATATTTGTCATGTTCTTTTCAAGATTGAACTTTTTGGAAATCTTTTACACCAATTTTTCTTTTGGGACCGGAAACACGACAACAATTGAAACCGGTCCAATCTCATCTCATCTCATCATTTTTTACAGGATTGTTTTATTACAAGCTGAATGCGACAAGCTGACAAAAGATTTATTTTCAACGAAAGAGGAGTTTGCTCATCGTGATCGATCGTTGTACGAAAAACATGTAAGTTCACGATGCACATTATTGGTTTAGAAGTTTGCTTCGATTTATTATCAATATTTCTCTAACATGAATCAGTACTGGAATGCTGGAATGTAGTAAGAAAAGAAAATGTTCTGCAAACTACGAAAAAGCTTATTTTTTTGCAAAAAGAATATGTTTTGCACAGGGAATTGTCTACTTGAAAGTAATTTTAGTGCAACGCAACGTAATGTTGAGGGTGTGTGAAACCTTTTCTTATGGATCTTAAACATGATGTCCAGCGATTTTGGCTAATACTCGAAACCCCTCTCCCGGTCCAATCCAGCAATATCACCTGTGCCATCCCTATCCGATGTCAAGGATACCTGCTCCCCCGCCCCACAATCATGTGGCACCTGAGAGTAATCATGCGTTAAAGGAAACTTCACTCACGAGTGAAATAATGAATCCAAAGTGGGCATGACTTTGTTTTGCTTTTCCACGTCGAAGAAGAAGGTTGCGTTAATATCGCCATTTTTAGATTTGTTTATCAGTTTAGCATATATTCTTATTATTTTAGGACACGGTGCATACTCAGATGTCAACTCTAAAAGATAGATATAGTCAGGTACTTGTATTGATTGGCATTTTGATTGATTATTACTTTTTGTTATGAAATAGCAATTTCGTCACTTAACTTATCACAATTCTTTCATCTATTGTATTTAATATAATTGCATTTTAATTAGGCACGTTTTATTCTTTATATCATGTCAGTAAATATCTTTGATGACCATTATTCTTCAGTAGGTTTTTGTGGGGTTGGTGTTTTAGCCCAAAGCTTGATTAAGCTTTCTAGTTTCACCCCCTGCTATTTTTCATCCCCCAGCTTATTTTCCCCCATTTTCGATGTCCATCCACCAATATTAAGTCCCCGACAAACTGTCCACGAGGCTAAATTTCCTTAGCAAACAAATATTTTTTTTCCAACTATTCAAAATTCAAAATGTTTAATCGAAATATTGATGCATACGAGAACCCCCTCCCCCAAGCCTAACAAAAAAAAATTATTTGTTGCATGTATAATCGTAAAGTATTTTACTGACATATACAGTCTTAGTTTAAGTGCACTTATTTTAACTTATTATCATTTTGTCGCTTGGTGGCTAGGAGAGAACTGAACTCATCTTGAAGAACGAGCAGAACAATTTATTGATAGAAAGATTACAGAATGAGATGAGTCTCATTGAGAAGAAGTTAGAGGATAAATGTGATGAAATATCCCATCTCTTACAGGTAGTGTGGATTCAGTAACAATTAGATTGTTCATATGTACTTTTGTTTGTTGGAATTATTTCATTCGATCACAGACTACTAGTAAAAAAGATATACCACAACCGTGAAATCCTCGAAAAGCCCCTAAAATGCCCCTTTATTTTTCGAAGGAACACAACCCCCTTAAATTTTCAATAAAAGAATACCCCTGCATATCCCTGGAAATTTGTGCTAAGTGACTTCTTTTTCACTTTTTCCATTTTCCATTTGTCGGTAATAACATTTCCCCCGAAAATTCGCTAGTTCAACCTGGCTACAATATGAGCACCATTTTATATCTTGTCATTTATTTACCACATCACAGTAGTTTTATTTTAATTTCATTTTCAGTTCTTTTATTTTTTTATTTACTTTATTTAATTGTTTATTTGTGACATGTTTTTATTTTGACACGCACGCAATTGTACCGTACCTTTCTTTAAGCATTTAAGAATGGCCGTGAAAGATGAGGGGCTTGGACATCATAGAAATTGATATTTCTGAATGAAATCTCGTTCATGATGTAAAAAAAACAATTTATGCTAACATCTTCCTTCCCATGTAGCTATACAACTGACTTTAAGTGGAACCCCTCTCGCAGTTCTCTCTTATGGGTTTCCAAAAGGAGGAACAATTTCCATTCAGCGGATTCAATCTGAAAGTGTTTTTTTACAAGGCTCTGTGAAGGGTAAATCCTTTTACAATACACACCATGGCCTTCTCTATACATGGCCGGATATCTTACCGAGAGAAAACCGAGTTGAACTTCACAGGTAATCCTGGAAAAAACGGTTTTATTTGTGGTTTTCTCCTACCTTTCAAGATTGTGTATGGAACATTTCAATTTTTGGAACTTGTTATTGGGGGATCTATGGGCCAACTTGTACTTTTTCCTAAAATAGTCAATATCTCGAAGGTTTTTACTTTTTGAATTTTGAGCTTTTTACGTAATGAACATGCGATATCATGCTTTAGGGTAATGAAAAAACAACAATACCACCCCGGTCCTGCTTTTTCCAGTTATTCTTCTTCAAACGTTTTTAAAGGGCACTTTCCGTATGATGCTTCAAGGCTGTTATCATATTGAGAGAAAGAAGATTATAAATTCTTTGATTAGTTTTGATTACTTATCACGATCATTATTAAAAATTATGATTATAAACCAAGGACGCGTTTTTTAATGCGAAATAATGTTTAGTAACCGGGGGATAATTTACAGAAATATAATACTTTGATTAGCAATGCTGCTTTATACCTGCTAATAGACTGATCAGTTATATATAATTATCTATCATAATACAACATGGTTTAAGGTATACATTACCAAATGAAGCATGTATATTACCATATAGACTTTTTTTAAATTTTACTTTAGTTATGAATTTTTAATGACTATTTGTTTAGATTCAAATTCGTTCGTGTAAATCTATGATAAGCAAATAAAGTTGTCCTTTATTTTGATGAAATTGTTAAGGGTTGACTTATGCTTTTTTTTAATTACTCAAGAACGACTAGGTAATATGACTTGAAATTTACATGAAGTAGTGATCCATTACATACACGTGTGATGTTAAAAATTCAAGATAAAAAGTATAAAAACAGACGAGTTATTTCCCACAATGTTGAAATATACAAACGCCCCTAGATCCCCCAATAATAAGTTTCACGAGTTGAAATGTTCCATACACAATCTTGAAAGGTAAGAGAAGACCACAAATAAAACGGTTTTTCCAGGATTGCCTGGGAAGGCTCAATTCGATTTTCTCTCGGTAAGACATCCGGCCATTTTTAAAGAAGGCCATGTACACACACTGATTCTTGGGATGGAAAGTGTAGAAATGTAGAAGAGACTTGTGCTGTGGTTATAGAACCACCTTAAATTTGGATCTCGAAAGAAAGGCAATGATATTTTGGGCGGAAGTAGAGTTTTTGAACGCCACTATATTTTTACTGAAATGAATGATAATTTTAAATAGTGCCAAGCTTTTAATAAGACTAGTCATGCTTTTTATTGTAGTTAGTAGATCTGCTTATCTTTCTGTTCTTGCGTAATAAATGATCTCGAAGCGTCGTTAATTATTCATGCATATTATTCTCCCGCAATACTTGTAGAACTCCCTCGTATTATCTCGCTCTTAGCTTGATCATCAATATTGCGATAGATATGTTATTTTCCACGTTTTTTTCACGTGGACGCTATTTTTTTACTCACACTTATACATGACAAAATCGAAATATATACGATACAATATCTGTCACTGCTAAGCTGCAAAGGTTTTTTACGAGCCAAGGTTGACTCTATTTGACCTGAAATGGTATGGGTATTTCTAAAAAATTATATTGTTAGTAGGGGTTACACGATAAGATGATAAAGGATTAAATGATAATGGGGATATTACGTGGAGCGGGACTAGTGAAATGGCCTTATAATGAAAAAGATAATAACTATTTATTTGTTTGCGTCTCACACCAGCGCATGCCTAAGTTTCTTTTTTATACACACAGTGACAACTTTCCATGACGTTAATTGATATCGAGAGGTCGACAAGAACTGTATCTACAATAAGGTTCAGTTTAGGCTGGAATCAGGAAGTGACCTTGTTTGCCCAATTTACTTGTTTTCGTTATCACCATAAAAAGCACAAACATAACTTAAAGTCATTAATCATCTAATTGCTTCTTCATTCTTGAGATAAAACTGAGACAAGACTCAGCAAGGTTGGTTCTCTTATTAAGAAACTGTTGTTGTTCTTGTCTTGGAGAAAGCTATTTATAGTTCTCAGTATGTTCTTGCATTGGATGATGTTTTACTTTCATTTTGGTTTTTAGGAAGCTCATGAGATGAACAAAGATTTGACGACAGAAAAATCTGCGAAATCGATGATGAATATGGTAAGTACTATAATTTACGACGGGGGAATGAAACATTTTATGGGGCAAAATTTGTTGCAAAAATCTGCGAGGTATATGGATGAAGTATAGAATATGAAACATTTATCTAAGACCTTTATCTTGTTAATAAAACCATGCTTCATTTTGATCCATTAGGAGATAGAGAAAGTTTTTCAAGAGAACTCTGGTATGAAAGAGACAGCTGATAACCTCCGAGCTCAGGTTGGTTTAGTTCTTAAATTTACAAAATTCGGAGAGGGGTATGCCCACCTTCCTGAAACATCCCCTCGTTCATTATTGGTATTCTACCTTCCATAGCAAAAACCAGCTCAGCTTCTTTTATGATATAGTGTTGTTGTTAACCTATTACTTCAGAACCACCAGACATTTTGAGATAAAAAAAATTGATACATACGATACTAATAAACATAGTGGAGTATAGATAATAATCACAACAATATTTGATGTTATATTAGAAATTTCGAAGCTATTCTAGCATCTTTGTCAACGATTTGAGTGGAACTGAATAATTTGTGTGCACAAAACAATTTCCTTAGAAGCCATGATATATCTTTTTTTTTTTAATGTAGAATGCTTCCAAAAAGGAGAACTCCAAGACGTTGCCGGGGATATTGGTGACATAGGGGGGAGGGGGGTAAGCACAAGTGGTGACGTCACCACCATATTTTTTATTGTTAAAACCTTTGGCATTTTGTAGTTATTTCTGTTATCATTACTGTTCTTAATGATCCCATAATAGTGTTTTTGTTGCTTGATCTTTTAAAAAAATGTTTGTCACTTTTTGCCTGGTGACATGGGGTGGAGGGGAGTACCCGAAAAAGTGACATATGGGTGCAAAAATTGCCACTTTTGCGGTGACGTCCTTTTAGAATGACCCCTTACATATTTTCTGTGCACGACTGAACAATGATTTGATCCAACCACTTCGAAGATTCCACGGTGTATAAGAAGTGCACGTAGTGTCTTTGTATGTGTCTTCGTAATAAATATTTATTATTGCTGGATACATAATTTTTATGTATTTTTATGATCCACTCAATATTTTGTTGTTGTCTCGCGACAATTTAATTATGCGAGAAGTTAAAAAAAGTCGGAAGTCAGTGGCATGATTCTAGTGGCATAAAGGCACAGGGCAGAGGAATGGGAAGCTCAGGAGTACCATTCTGAACCCCTGTTCCTTTCCAAAAACTTTATTCTAACGGTTTTAGGTAAAATTTCTAAAACAACTTTTATTTTTTTCTGTTCCAACAGTTTTTTTTGTTTTTTGCCACCAAAACTAAATTAATTTACAATTGGCAACTATTTTCTAGTCGATTAGTGGACAGATAAAATTTGGGCGAACTCATGGTATCGTTAAAAAACAACTTAACTAGCCAACTTCTAGGCAAGGAGTCTATATACCATGAGGGCTACTGTGCTTCTTTTGCCTGGGTTATTACTATAAAAAAAAAAAAAGATTCTCGCTTAGGGTGCGAGAGGTCCCGGCGGGTTCAACTCCCGGACAAGCCCAATATTTATTTTTATTTTTTTATTTTTTTATTTCAAGTTTATGCTGCCAAATTCATTTTTCCTCAAGGAATTGCTATTTCTTTATTAAAACTGCTTTCATCATCAAAAAAATAACATGATCAACCAAACAAACACAAACAGCCCATCATCAGCTCACTTAATTATTTTTCGACCTTCCCAATTCCCTCAAGACTTATTTTTTGCAAGCAAAACACGTCCTTACCGAAACCATGCAAAAACTAAACACTCTGACAACTATTGGGAAACTTAAGAATAGTGATAATGTTGTGAAAATAATGGCCAATGAATGGCGATATTGCTAAAAATACATCTCACCTGATGAATGTTAAGTCAACTGCAAAAAAAATATTGGGCGATCTCTTCTTTTTGTTCAAAAAACTTTGAATCCGGAGATCTCTGCCCCTCCTTAACATAATCACGATCAAAGTTTGTCAACTAAGAATTTAGCTTTACTTTTTCTTTCAATTAATTAGATGATTTAACAGCTAAAAAACATTTCTTCTCGATGCATCACGAATAAGGAATAATGTACTAAATCATTAATGAAAATTAAATGAAATCCAAAAAAAAAATTTGGGCCTGTCCGGAAGTTGAACCCGGGACCTCTCGCACCCTAAGCGAGAATTAAGCCACTAGTCCAACAGGCCGACATATGAGAGGAAGTGCAGTAGGATTACTTACAAGGATTCCTTACAACTTACAAGTATTTATAAAGCTTATAAATGGTTGGGCCAACTCCATCGAATTTTTATTTCTTTCAGGATTCCTTTAAGTGTAAAGAGCTGCGTTCCAAATCTTCACTTGTTTTGAAAGAGCAAACTTGACAGAGCGACTTCAAGTATTGAAGTTGCTCACCTCAGTTTAAAAAATATTTCAAGTTTTGCTTGTTTAAATATAACTGAGCGCTTTTAGTCCTTTCGAATTTTTATGTGTTAGCCCCAGTAGTCTGCAGGTAGTCAATAGGGTCCTAAATAGAAGACATGCATCTATAAGTTATGGCAAAAATCTGCTCAAGTATTAAAGTTCAGATTATTCCATTGATTCTTTTGAAAACCTTTCTAAGATTGGGTTTTTAAGTTAATAACCCACAAGAACAAGGGTTGTCATTTTGAATATTAGTCTCAAAATTGATACAAATGTTACTTAAGGCATCAAAACTTCCATTTTTATGAGGGGTGGGGAGGGGGATTTTCAGAAAATTGTATAGCATATTGGTGGGCGTTTTGTACTGGTGCGATATTTTCGGCTTGCTAAATTTTCTATTCTAAAAAATCTGGTGTGCAGCTGCCGTATTCTGTAGACTGGCGTTATCCTAGGCAAAAGGATAGGTCATAAAAATGAGAAAAGAAAGAAGAAAATATAAAAAGGGAATTGCTGTTTCGATTTCGTTTCTTCTCTGATTATTTTAGCTGAAGAATTTAAAGAACGAGAAGAATGAACTACAAATTCAAGTGAACGACTTGAGGTTGGAACTTGAGAAATCGAAAGAGGTGTGCGCTGAGATGAGTCACAAGCTTCAAAAGAGAATGAACGATATTGAAAATACTCGAATTGAAAATGTAATTTATTGTTCACTCTTTCACAGTGTATCTTTCGATACTTGTTGCATTGATCTACTTTTTCATTGGTTCATTCTGATTTTCAAATTTTGTCATATTTCATTTTTTTTCTTCATGAAACCATATTGTTGGGACTAGGTAAGCATTTTACATTGTTTTTAGAGAAGAGGTTTGTCAAAACTGAAAACCCTTAGTCACTTGCACCCACCTTTTCGTGTTTGAACCTGTGAAATGATAAAATGATCTCTCATGTAGAAATAGGATATGAATACATGCGAACTTTCAACGGAAGCAAGGTGATTACTTCCGCACTTCCGCATACTCGCTCGTTAAATCATTAAAGTGTTCAAAATAAACATAAACAAGAAACAAATTTAATCGATGATCAATAAACAAAACATCTCGATTGATCTGGTGTTGTTTTGTCAAGAAAACATCAAATAAAGAACTATGTTGTCATTTTTTTACCTGGATTTATTTTATTTTCTCTAGCAAGAGATCAAATCCAGCTTCCAGGAAATGAAGAAGACGAAAAGTTTCGTGGAAGCGGAACTGCACCAGGAGAAAGTGCGAGTACAGGATGTCACTCAAGACTTAAGGGAAGCAAATATTGTAAGCGTTATCAACATGTTTTGTTTTTCACTATTAAACTTCTTTGATCACTTTATTTTCGCAGCTCCAAAAGGAATATGTACTTATTTGTCCTTGCATAATCGGAATTTCAGTACAATTTCTTAAATTTCTTTCTTATATCACGATCATGTTTTTTTTTACTTTGATTGTGGTACCGTGCGGGGCAGTAGTGTTAGTAGGTTCTAATACTGGTGAATACTGACTGAGAATATATTCGATATTGGGATTGCTTGTACGACATGTTGTTACATCGTATTTTTTAGCTTTTGTCGAATCATAAATCTTATTCCAGTTATTATCACTCTTCGTTAGTGCACTTCCCTTATTTATCCATACTAATGTACTAGTGATATTTAGATCTGGTTTAGATGTAGAAAAATCCCTCTTCAGTCAACTCTATATTTGTTTCCATTTTTCTTGTTATGTAATGAAGGCCTCATGAATGACTTTATATAATTTATATTGAAATCTCTGAAGGCTTGCAAAATGATACGATACTGATCAATCCTATGATGAAGGCTTTAAATGAAGGCTCTATTTAAGTCTAACAAAACAGTTTCTAGAGGGGTTACAAACCTTAACTATCCAGCAGTCTCTCTTTTATTCTAAATACCTCCCACCCCCCACCCCCACCCCTCTGTATGGCCAATTCAAAATTGCAATCCCCTACCCCTCATTCAGTTTAGTGAGTAGAAAATATTTTTTTCTGTAACAGGTAACATAAACAAAACCAATATTTTCAAACAGGTTAATTTTTGAATTAGATCCCGAATTCGAATATTTATAGAAGAATCGCAAATAACCACACAAATCATGCGACAAGGAGCACGAGGTTTTCGTACTTGAATGTTGTGATCAGATCTGAGTTTCGAATGTGTCTTTCTCCATTCAGATTCTTACAATCTTACATTTCAGCTAAGATCAGTTCCTCCATCATGTTGAGTATGAACAACAGGTATTCCATACTCAACTAATGGTTGCTTGATACTCTCACATTTGTAATTTATAGTAAAAAAAACACATATATAAAAAATGGCTTCAGCAAATTTTGTTGGATCTACTTCAAAACAAACTCGTGAGAATGTCGGTGTTGGTTCTGAATTCGATGCAGTGAGTTGTTAAACAGTTTTTTGTTTTGGTGTCTGTTGGTCCAGATTTTGATTATTTGAAATATCTGAATTCGATAGTGTTTTGATTTCTGTGACACTTTAATATTAGGCCAAAAAAATAAATATGTTTGGTTCCGGTTACCTGAACTACCCTCTCTTTTTAGCGTAAAAATTTTATTTTCCTCCTCGCGATCAAAATTGTAAAATTGACGATTTTCTTGTCAAAAAGTTTACAAAGATTTAGATTTGTCTTCAACTTCAACTTCAATCTATTCGTCCGACTAACGTTCCATCTTTAATAAATATTCAAATTATGGAGACATTTTTTCTTATAAGCCGATTGGATAAAATAAAATAAAAAAATAAAATAAAATAAAACCCCGACCGACCGACCCTTTCCTGTCAAACCTATGTAACCGGAACCACACATATTTTTTTTTGGTCTTATGGTACGTTTTTGAAGCAGAGCATTGTTTATGTAGCCTTTAAAGGATTTAAAAAGCTGTGTTTTTGGTCTTGACTTTATGTCAAGTTTTTGATAGTTAATATCTTTCTTTTTTGATTTGTTTTACAAAAAAAAAGAATAGGATAGATGGGTTTATTTAAAATCTGTGGGTGTTTTTTGGTCTTTAAATCAGAAGGAATATAATTAGAGAACATGCAGGTAGATCATAGGGTTACCTGTAAAGTCTTTTCATACACATGTCAATTCAAAGTGAATTCATATATATAGGAAGGATAATTAGTGTTAATTAACAAATGGTTTCGAAAAAATAAAAAATCTAATACGACCACTTAGTTGTCTAAACCTGACCATGAACAGCAGGATCAAATTTGAGTAACTTAGAAACAGTGACTTTCTGTTGAATATAATTCCAACATTTGTAGTGATATTTTGGTTTCTTGTTGAATATTCTACTTTCTCATCTTGACTTTTCTTCGGAATACTCACTGAACGTATCCATCTTTGTACGATGCAAAATGGAGATATAAGTTGGTTGTTTGGGCCTGATGAAGGGAAAAGTCAGGTAGGATCTCCAGCGAATATGAGGGAATGGAAGGGAATGGCGATATTTGAATTACATGCTTACCTTACCCTCTACATTTACATTATTTAAGTACGTTCTTATTTAAGTGTTTTAAGGAAGAAAAGAGTTTTGTGGAATGGAACTTTAGGGCTTGCTTTTTCTTTGTACTTTTCTGATACCAAATTGACAATTTTACTGCATCAAACAGCAACGTACTTGGTGGATGGTTTCTTTGTACCTCTTATAACGCGTGCAAGCAATGCAACCAACCTTTCCTAACCCGCCATGTGGTAATTTTGTTTAATTTTCAGGCACGTGAGAATTTGGAGACGTTACTGGCCAACATAAAAGGGAGTAATATAGGTCTTGAAGAAAAGTTAACGATCGAAGCTCTCAACCGAACCCAGAGGGAAAGAGAACTCAATGAACGCAAAGGATTATGGGAGTCGGAAGTCAAATCTCGTTCGATGATTGGTGTGAAGGTTGGTGACAAATCCTAGACTGTATTGTTGTAGCTCATTTTTTTTGAAGAAAAGAGATTGGTCTAGTCCATAGCTTAAGTATTGATAGCAAGTATTAGAAATGATTTAACTAAAAAGTTTTGATAACCGGCATAATGCAGTACTTTATTTGTCGATTTTAATGCACTTTTATCCATATTTTTAATTTTAATAGCTTGTTATCAGTCTCTTGTAGCTTCTACATGGTATGTAATTGGATCGAAGGTCCCCCTAAAGATTTCAGCCCCCCTCCCCCCGCCCGAAAAAAATCAACGTTCTACAATTTAGCCATAGGTTCCCCAAATATCTAGCTCCCCAGAAATTGATATCCATTTTTAGACCCCGGAAAGATCGGCGTTTTTTGTGTCCAGCCCCCAAATAATTGGTGGGTACATACCATGCTTTGCGGTAATTACATGATTGGAAATCTTTACCAACCTATTTATGGTATGGTAGGGTTTTAGCCTTTTTTTATTTTAAGCCCTTAAGTTTTTAGCCCTTCTAATAAAACTCCATTTTCATCTCAGCTCGACAAGACTGACTTCATTTACTATGATTTGTTGATATACCACTCATGTACACACGTCATTTCATCAATTTATTGCACATGCGATTATAACCATTACTCAGCACAATTTGTTTTATTTTTGATGATGATTATTTTAACGAATTTTATTTGGGCCCTACTTGGAGAAGTTACATGATCAGTGAGTGAGTGTATAAAGTGAGTTCATTATACAGCAAGGTCATTTGTAACGTACGGTTGACAATCAAAGATCAGGCAAATAGGCAAAAAAGGAAAATTCGATCCTTTCGATCCTTTCGATCTGTTTTATTGGGAAAACTCGATTTTGTTCGATAGAAAATTATCTTGGCCGAACATTCTGATAGAGAGCCTACACTATGTTGGTAAACACTGCCGGCTCGTTTGCATAGCCCGTTTCTTGTCCCTTAATTTAACCAACAAATTTTGATGGCCGTAGACTACGTTTTGAAAGTCTAAAATTATTGATAATCAAGTTTTTTTCTCATTTACTGGGCATCATTTTGACACGATCCCATACTGATAAACCTATCTTGCATGAACTCGTGTATATTTCCGGTGAATTCAAACTTAAATCTCCTAATTAGAGAATCCTTTTAATTGAGAATATTTTTTCGAAGAACTTGTTAATTGTTTTCGCATCAAAAATACTTTTTTCGCAAGGTCGAACTTCTAGGTGTCTGAAAAGAATATGCAAAATTTAATATTTGATCGCGTTTGAGTTCTGAATGGAACAGATGCGTTCTTTAACTCATAGACACACATGTTGAATGCGTGTATAGAAAACGGATACCCTTTAAATCTTAAGAAGGATGATGCCGTGCGAAGAAAATCATATGTCTATGTCTATTTTATGCCTATGGAATTGATAGAGACGTTTTTGGTGCAAAGATAATCTGAAGCTGACGGATGGTCAAACATGGCATTTTTGCTCGCGAATTTAGCCGTGCTTTAGTCTTCATAACTGCATATATAGTCTGCATATCTTAAGTTCGATTGCTGTGCAAGTAGGGTAGACTAAATTTGTTTTTGGTTTGATGTCGAAAGATTGTCGTCGGTTCTGATGAATGAACGAGTGACGTTTGAGGGTGAAGGTAGGGAACGGGGGTACATTCGAGCGTACGACCGACAGTACCTTGTAATCGATTATCTCTATCAGGTTTTAGAACTGGAGAAGCAAATTGATGAACTGAAGAAAGAAGTTGAAGATGTAAGTACCTCTTTATTATTATCTTAACTTTTTCTTTTTCTTTTAGTATAAAGTCGAGTGGTTGAATTATTTAGCTTTGTTCTTCCAATTATCTAGCGCTTTTAGCTCATTCTTTGTTTATAGTTGAGGTTTCCTTAAAGTGAAAAAAGCTACTTTTTCATTTATGTTCAAATTGAAATTGTAACAAGTCATTTGTCAGATTACTGGAAATCTTATTGCCAATAGATCCATGTAAAAATTAATACTGACCAGTATTTTTTTTGTTGACACTATAGAAACCCTTGGTTAACTCACCCTTGACCTTAAATGGCAGGTGTACTGCTTACTCTTGAATGGGCTGATTCAGTCGAAGTGATACGCGTGCTTCGTTGTTTGATTTTGTGGTTACATTCTCCTTATAGAACGATGCATTGATTTCAATGCACTGATTTTTTTTACGTCTAAGAGTACCGCAAATTCGTTGAACGACATTTTTGTTCTGATTGCGTGGGACGGACAATGATTGTCATGCAGTAGATAGGCTTTTGACTGATGGATTATAACAACGCAATAAAGCCGAAGTTTCGGAGACGGACCTCTTAAACTCATCGCCATGTTAATAGCTGCACACTTAATCGTAGATCATTTTTCTATATTAGTCATAACTAGAGAGAGAGAGTCGTTCTTTTTTATAGGAAAAGAGGAAAGCTTGTAAAGCCATCGATATGAAGAGGAGCGCAGATGAGAAAAACGAATTATACGAGAAAAGGTAAACATTTGATAATCTCATGTTTGGATGTTTCTCTTTTTCACGCACACAATGGCGAGAATGAACTCAACCTGTAATATACAGCAGGTTTCTGTGTGTGTGTGTGTGTGTGTGTGTGTGTGTGTGTGTGTGTGTGTGTGTGTGTGTGTGTGTGTGTGTGTGT
>JAUKPT010000575.1:0-19116 GCA_032273505.1 Nanomia bijuga
TCCTTAAGTTAAGCCAGAATGAGTTTGTAGGACACAGTGAACAGAGAGAAAGAAGTGGACGAAATTTCTCTGCAACATATGAAGGTGGAGCATCTAAGAAAAACTATGAAAAACCAAACAATAAAAAGGGGCGGGGCATCGGGAGCCAAAAAGTGTGGTAAAACCAGTACTTTCTCACTACATGCATATGGGGGTTGTCTTTGATCGTTTGATACGACAGAATTCAGGGACAAAAATGAATAGTAACGGGCGGTAAAAATTTGTAACAAAAATATCGGCAGAGCTTGTCCGAGATTAAAATTGTCCGAAATTTTTAATGTCCGAAATTTAAAAGCGCCCGAAAATTTTAATTGGGCGAAATTCTTGTTTTTATCCCTATTTTCGATGAATTAGTAATCTTACATGGTGACTAAGTGAATTCCCAATCCTTTTTTCCATCAATTCTGAAGGGGGAAATTTAACTTTGCACACGCGAGGGTCAAAATTAGTGAATATAGCGGAATTTACAAATTTCTAGCATCAAAATATCTCAAAATAGCTCAAAAAAGAAAGAAAAAACAACTTTTACAAACGTCTGAATGTATATGTAAAAATAATTTTGTCAGAAATTTAGTCCGAAATAAAAGTGCTCGAAATCTTTGGAAATTGATGTAAAAGTTTACTAGAATTACAAATAATGTCTTTTTGAACGACGACTGGAAACGAATTCAGCAGGCATGATTAAATTCTGGAATAACTGGGCAACAGGAACAACTCAAGTCCATCTTTTTTCACTAAATTGATTTGTTTTAGTTTTAGTTTCTCTAGTGTTCAAACGATTGATAAGGATAAAAAAAAATATGATAAAGCTCTATTGATTTTGATTCATTAGTCAGATAAAAGTGTTTCGTAAGGTGTATTAAGTCATTAGAATATCTGGATTATCATTCTAACTAAATATCTCCCCAAAAAGCGCACTCATTGGGGGTAATTTTAGTAACGGACAGGACATACTGTCAGGGACGGGACATTGGGGTTTCACCATCTTCAATTGTCAAAAATGAATTTCATTTTTACCAATATACTACGTTGATCAGATTAATGCAATATTATGATCATAAATAAGAATAAGGAAACACAGGGGCAAATCAAAAATGACCATTTTTCTGAATGAATTGTCTATAGTATCCTAAAAAAAAATTGGAAAAAGATAGCTCCGAATGATTATATGCTACAAAATGTGTTTAATTCCGTTGGAATAATTACTAAACATGAGCATCCATTTAAATTGAAGATATGGTTGAAAACGGTAACGGACGGGACATGTACAGATTTCATGCAATTCACCCAGTAATGTCACTCACCCTTTCTCCGATGGCACTCGAGACATACTTTCTCGCTTGATGCATGGTTCGGTCAGGACACCACGCACGGATGAGAAGAAGCTTTCGAAACGTGTCGAGAGAATCATTGTAACCATCAGGTATCGTCGATTCCTCGGGTGCTTCGCTATCGAACCATGACTTCCAACCTTTGTCGTTGTTCGAGATCTGAAATAGAGCAGGGAAGGTTACAGAAACGATTTCCCAAAAAAGTCTTTGTTGAAACATATGGATTTCCCAAATCATCACCTAACGATAAATGCTTTTCAAAAGCATAGTATTTTTTGACTAATATTTATTTTTCAAGAAGAGACATAAATATAAGGCTAATTTACTATAAAAATGATTAATTCAGTAATTCAGTCTACGAAATCTTACCTGATCTAATATCTGTGAAAATTGATGTAATTTTCCAAGCGCTACTAAATTCAACCATGTTGTATCCTGAATCCATTTCTTTGGTTTTGGTTCGACAGAATTGAGGTCTAGAGCGGCGCCACCTAGAAACAGATAATGTTGTTGCTTTTTAAAAACTAGAATCTACAAAGACTTACTTAGATCTATGCTTAGATACCTAGCGCACATCCTATGCAGAGGCAATTTACCACTACTACATGTGCTGGGATCAAAGAACGAAACGCACAACACTTAAACATTGAACAGAAACTTACGTGGGACTTTCAACCTGATGGAGCCGGACAAGCTCCAAATACATAGTCTAATGGCTAACCTTACTTAGTTTTAATCATTTCACAATTCATATGCCTCGACGAGGACTCGAACTGCGATCATAGCGGTGATGATATAAGGAATTAACCACTAGACTATTCCCTAATGAAACAGATTCCCGTCACCTAAAAAGTCCAAAATCTTCACTTGCTCCGACATCTCGGCTCCTCTTAAGTTCGCAATTAATTGCGTTTTCTAAGGAGAATCTAAAACATGTCATTTAAAAAAACAAAAAAAATACCCACCTTTAATCAAAACTTCGAATTCCTCCTTATCAATTTTCCTCTCATTTAATTCGATCTTTAACGTCAACAATACAGTGAACAAGAACTGGTGTTCTTTATAAAAACCACGTGCCGAATACGCAAACACCTCGTACGTAAGGTAATCAACGATGTTCTTTATACGTTTCGCGGTGATCGGTGATTTTTGCGACAATTCCATCGATTTGTCGAAGAGACCGAGAAATTGTCGCAACGAGGTTTGATACATGTTATTCACGTACGAAAGTTCAACGATCAAGAAGTATAAAATGCTACCACGGGTTGCCACTAGAAAAGGGAAATTAAAGATATACGGCATGCATATGGAATAATAATTTATCAACAATTTACTGAGTGATTTATTTTCACCACAATTTTTGACTAACTGACTTGTTAAGGTAAACATTAATTAGTTACATATGTTAAAACCATTCTGAAAATGAACAATATGAAAAGATAAGCACACTATTGAAGACCCTTAAAACCATTACCAGCTATCAAATTAAGTGAATAGAGGACGAATGATATCATACGACTTAATCTTTAAGCTTTTACTGATCTCATTGATTTTATACCATTGATATCCTTTATTTATCTTTTAACAAAATAATTTCTTTTGTTTTAACATGCTTCTGCAGCGCACTATGGTTTTAAGTTATTTTAACGTTTTAATTATTTGTTTATTTTTAGCTGTACCTTTTTCTTGTAAATTTACTATCCTGAACGATGTGTTAAATAAAACACGAAATATAGATTTTTAATCATAAATCATCATAATTTAATTTAAGAAATCCTCCTTAGTTAATATAATATATTATATCATTATTCGGTTTATCCTTTGTCCTTTATTCACTGAAGACCCTTACCATGTCGGTATTCCTCCCGTGCTGAGTTGATCTTCAATTCGGTTTCAGCAGCGATGGCAAGTTTCTCACTCACCCCTTCACTCGTCTCTTTGGTGACACTTAGTACTGTGATGAGTGACTCGTCTTCCACCAATGAGCCTTCAGTACTTGTCAACCTGTACAGTAGATTGTCTTCCAGATCTTTCATCTTCTTTTTGTTGGATGTGACTTCTTCAAGAAGGTTGACACGCTCTGTTTCTAACTCCTAATGACACGAGGAAAGAAATTGAAACGGGTATTAATATATCTCTCTCACACATAGATCCCTTATATAAAACTGAAATGTCATCATTAGATTTTATAATAATTTACAATGTAACACTTGTTGACTACCAAAAATTGTAATTTTTTACTCTCTCAATTCAAATCGAAGAAAGATCAAAGGTTTGAAAGAGAAACAGCTAGCCGATGATGAAAAGAAAAGATGGCTTAAAAAAATAAGTACTTCATTATTTTTATTCGACACTAAAAAAAGTTATCCTAAAAAGAAAATGGACACTTTGATCGGTGGTTTACAGTAGCGGAGTGGTAGCGCGACTTTTTACCGGTTCAAAAAAAATTAAGGGCGGCGAAAATAGGTCTAGGTTATCGCATGGCGTACCTGCTCACTTCTCCGATAAGTAATCCGTTTAATCCGTTTTTAATAGAATCAAGTCTAACCAACCTGTTTTTCTGTGAGAATGACCCTCCCCAACAACTGATCTTCCAGTCCCTTAATGGTGACAGTGAAATCGATGATGGCGGTCTTGGCACTGATCTCCGGAGTGTACTTCGGATTCGGAAGTTTTGTAGTGATATAAAACCTGAAACCTTCCATTATATCCACCTCCTTGTCTCCAACTTTCACCTAAATGAAGTAAACATGATGAATAGGAAGTAAATTACAAAAGACATACAAGTCGACACAACTTTGCTGACACCCCTAATGATTGGTGCATTTGCGGTTAAAGGAAACGACAATTCACTTTATAATTATTTGTCCTCTTTTTGAATCGCATAGAGAGGATTTAGCAGCAGCTGTTATCAGGATAGTTATACCATAACCACATGGCAAATACAGAGGCGTTATACCTTCATGGTCATCGTCGGTTTCCTGAGCTTGTTAATAGGAATATCCTTGAAGCAACTATCAAATACAGAAAAAGATACAAAGCGTTTCACAGGGCAGAAATAAAATTATCTTAAAATAGCTAATTTAAAATTCAATACTCATTGTTTGATGAGCCTTTCGTTTTGAAAGGCGTGATGGCTGATGAGGTAAGATAAAGAATAACAGATGAAAGTTGAATAAAATATGAACTGATCTCCTGTACTAACCTTCAAATTTTTACCCATTTTGATGAAATTCTTCTCCAGGACATTATCAAGAGCTGGATCGAGTTCCTCACCAACATCTTCGAGAAGTAGGGGTCTTCCAAGAGACAGGGCATCTTCGAGATGGTTACGGAAGTATTTGTGGTTGAGAGCTGTCACGCTTAAGTCGTTGTCCTTCTCTTTACAACGAAGCCAACCCTTACCTTGACCCTAAAAGATTGTCCACGGAAGAATTCAAAAGCCAAAATATAGAAAATCTTGCAACAAATTACTCTTTCCCTTTTTCCTTTTTTGCTTTAGAAAACAGATGATTCTATTATGTGTTTTGCGTTCTTTTGACCAATCAAATTCAAGTTAACTAAAATGCTCATGATCTCACGAAATTTGAGAGCTGCATCTTAACTCTACTACGACTGTTTTTAAAGAGTTTTTTGTACATTTCTTCGGGGTTTTGAAAACAGTGTATTAAAATACTCATTAATTATACTCAAAAGCTTGCAGGAGGTGATCAACAGTGTTGTGTTTTTGAGGGTCATGGAAGGGGGGAGTGGAGATAATGATTTTGGATACCTTAGATCTTCTATTTTTTCCTTTTTGGTGCGGATGGTCATTTTTACTTCCCCTAGTCGTGTTAGGATTAAAGCTTTACGTTACTTACTTGAGGATCAATAAGTAGAGGGTATCGCGACGCCTTTGTAACAATGATACCATTTTGCATTGACAGTTCGTCGTTAGGTAACCCTTGTAACGTCCATTCACCAATAGTAGAATTATCTGTTAACATGGTGATCAAGTTCAATTCCTAAAAGAAAAACGAGAAAAATTAGTTAAAAAATGAAAGAAAAATTAGTTAATTTTATCCTCTGTTTTATATGTTGTATCCCTTAGTCTCGGGTTTTCAAAATGGACTTACTTGCTTGTTAATTCCAATCCGTTCTTATTTTATGGACAACATCGCATAACAGAGTTTTCGAAAATCCTATAGAAATACACATACATTAAAAATTACGAAATTTTTACCCAAAATGACCGTTTTCAGAAGATTGACTGGTCAGAAAATAGCGTTATACAAAACCACTTTGCGGCAATTTTGAAAATATTTATTTTGAGGCTATTTTGAGGCCCGTGAAGGTCCAAATTTGGGTAAAAACGCCAAAATGACCGAAAAATAGAAATTTTCAAAATCGCCGCATATAGTTTTTGTATGACCTTATTTTCTAGACCTGTTGTGAAAATCACCATTTTCTGACCACCCAATCTTCTCAAAATGGTCATTTTAAGTGAAAATTGGGTAATTCTTTAACGTATATTTCTATAGGATTTTTGAAAACCATGTCTTGCAATATCGGTCATAAAATGAGAACGGATTAGAATTAACAAGCAAGTGATCCCATTTCGAAAACACGAGACGTAGGGCTACAACATACCTAACAGAGAACAAAATCTGAGTCTTTAACCTTAGACTCCCCCCCTCCCCTATACCCTTAAGCCCAGTGAAGTAAGACGACGAGAAGCATTAGCTTAAACCGGATCCCAGAACATATATATTTCAAATGTGAAGGCTGCTCCATTGACTTATCAATGATAACATTTCAAAACTTCGAAAATAAATTTCTAACCTCAGAGAAGGGAATCTTATACTTTCTCATCTCTTTCTTCCATGCATTGGTGAGCAGGTCCCTGAATTCTTGATTGAACGGACCAGAGTAAGATAAGAAAGCTGTGGCTAATAGAACATCTCCAACCAACCTATGAAAGAAGAAAATAAATCGAATCAGAAACGAGTAAATGGAGAACGGGAATTGTAACGAAATAGTCAGCGCTGCTAGCTGCTCTCTGCTTCTCATACCTAAAGGGAAGACATTTTTGCAAGAAATAATCTTTGCCGTGAATTTGGGTCCCTTTCTCTATTATGAGCTTTTTTGAGGTTTGTTGGCTAGAAATTTACCGATCCGCAAAATTAAATTTCGTTGTATAAATTGACTAACACAAATTATAGTTGATAAGTTTTTGTTTTCGCAGGAGAAGTCTGCATGAAAATGGAATCAAAGCCTACTTCAAAAATCTTTCATATTCACTTATCATCGTCATCTTGTCGTCATTTTCACTACTATAGATATGATGTAAAATATAGATAGCCCAAAAAATCTTGGTTACCTAAACACAATAAATACTCACGTTCCTCAGACATGATTCTGGATAAAAAGGGATTATCCCTGAAAACTGAAGCGAGCAGAGCGGGAAAACGAGTGGATCGAGTCCATGAACAGCTCGGGGAGTTGTGGGCATTGCAAGCCCCCCGAACCTGTTACCCATGCGATGACCCTCACACGGGCTGTCGGCAATTTTAACGAGTAAAATGCTAAAGCTATCTCTGGAGTTCACGGAAGAGACATTTTGGCACTGGGTAGCAGGTTGAGCCTTTCTAGTATGTTTTTCTTCACTAAGTGAAGACAATGAAATGATTTCAGGGTATCATAATTCCGCGGAAATAAACATTTGAAAAATATTTGAAAAAATCAAACCCAAGCCTTTAATCTACTAAATAACAAGCCAGTGCAGTTTCTTACCTTGTGATTTGTTGTTCAAACTTCTTGCTTTGCTCGGTCCACCGAACCTTCTCGCCTCCGAGTCCTTGAATGAGTGCTGAAGCGTTCGTCATTTTACGACGACACGCATCTGCATCGTCCAGAAGAGTCTAAAAATTCATATATAGAATTGTTAATCTCAATCTGATCTAATCCGTTCGGTTGACAATAGTCATTGGTGAGCTAGCTAGCTGTGGTTTATGTAATCGTTCTATTAATTGAAAGTTACTTCATCGGGATACAGATTGGTTGCATAATGCTTCATGAAATATTTGAAAGTTTTTTAGTTTTAACAAAATTTAACAGTAAGTCTTTCTACTCACCAATCTGATTTATGATATAATTTTCAGCCAATCAGCACAGTGAGATTGGTCATAATTTTGAGACACCCCTAGTGCAACTCGTAAAGACAAATTATCTTTAAAAATCTTTCAGCGATAAAAGAATTTTAAATATGTGATTATAAGCTGATTTGCGCGAAATGATGACATAAAATTCTATACAGGTACTTGACAGTAGTGTGAAATCAACTTCAGGTATATAACTTCGGTATTATGAATTTCTAAGGCCATATAAAAGAGTAAGTTTTAGGAACCTTGTTTTACATTCTTTTTTGCGATATCATTTTTTACTATGACATTTTTTTTCTTTTTGTATTTGTGTTATTGTTTCAAAATGCTTACGAGTGCCAAAGTGACACTTTGCTAAAACCAAGTCTCTAGACCCTAGATATCACATTTCAGCAAAAATATAAAAAATAGCACGCGAAACAGGGTCCACTGGCACCTCGGAGAAAGGAGCATGAAGTAGTTTCACTGGATAACACTCACTGTACTTAATTGTGTGACACCTGTGAATTATTGACTGACTTTTTGAGGCACTCTTGACTGTTATTTTGTCATGTAAAAGATTTAATAATGAAAATAAGTTGAGCCGAGTAGTCTGATGCGTACAAGCCAAATCATTTCATTTTCTCGTGTACAGTTACTTTTTTAACAAGGATTCTTTTGACTGACATTCTGAGACACATAAGTTTTAGTATCTATTCAAAAACCCATTTGAGAATAAAGGTTAGAAGCCTTGCTCATATTTAGAAAAATGTATTAAGATTATCCCACCAAATAAGTAATTATGTCAGATCAAAAAAGATGTGACATTCTGACCCTCAAGTAACTGTATAGAGTTGACCACTTTAAAGCAGATTTGTGACTATCGAAATAAAAGTTTATTAAGTGCCGAGTATAAATTACTGAAGTAATGCCTATATGAACAAAAACACGAAGAAATTAATTTAGTGTTCAAGGAATGAAGCCTTAATGTTCCGAAATTTTTGCCGAATTTTTGTCACAATGCAAGAAATTCTTTTTCCATTAGGTTAAAGAACATTTAGATATAATGAATTAGAAAATAAATTAAGTTATTTTCGTTTGAATAAAGCAAATAAGAAAATAATATGTGAAAAAAACATAACTGACCTGCTTCTCTCTCATAGCGTCATCAAACCTTCCTTGAACGATATCCAACTCCCTCTGTTTTGCATCGAGCTCGGCTTGTGCAACCGACAGTTCTCCTTGCGCGGATGCCAACCTTGCTTCTTGGATAACCAAGTTTGCTTTCAATGGAAGGACTTCTTTGTTGATACCAAAAAAGTAGGACATTGCTCTAGTCCACGCAAGTAAACCAGCGACGTCAGCACTCGATTTCTTCGCCGCTTCGAGATTATAATCTTCTGCTGAGATGTAAGGTTCGAGTAACTCGACGATTTCTTCGGTGATGGTATCCTAGATGAAAAAGGACATATAAAATTGCAATAAATTGACGTAAAAAAAACTGTATTAGTTAACTCAAATGAGAACAAAATATGATTAAAATACAACATATAAAGATCTAGAATCCTTTATTGGTCAATGTTTTTTTTCAAAGAAATGTGATCTGTATCATGTCTGTTCTTATCAGAACAGACTGATTGTGAACCAAAATCTTATGCCTAAACTAAAGAAAATTGCCTCTTTAAAAATGTCATATTTTAAAACTTTGTTGGTAAGTTTCTACCTACACCACTACTGGAAATGATATTTCTTACCTTGCCGAATGTCACGAGTGCTTGTAAAAATCCTCCCTGACTCATTACTTTAAGCGATTCATTCCACGATGGAGTGACACACTTCTTCTCAGTGTCTATCACGACAGGGTTCAACTGTCTCCTAAATAGAATCAGTACACAATCCATAACCCTCATGATCAAGTGAGGGGGCTTCTGCAGTTTACGAATCGTTGATATATGAGCAGGTTTAATCGTCTGAAGGGCGGCCTCCGCTTCTTCCAGAGCTGGTTTTGCAACAGCGAGCTTTCCTTCGGCAATTGCTTTGTCAGCCTAAAGTAAAAATAACCATAATTTGAAATAAAAGAGACAAGGTTATCTAAGCTTTCCATGAGCAAAGATGAGCAAATTTAACATGAGAAATAAAGTTCAAGACCTTAGTAATTCTTGGCAATTGCAAATTTGGTCGAAGCAAGTGTTTAAACCATTGTTTTCACTACTTTTGTCAGGGAAAATATTTCGTAACAGTTATATTTTTATTACTTTATTAGTTTATTAGTTTATATTTCAATGAAGAACTTACCGTAATACTGTCGACGATAGCTTGTGCTTTCTCCTTTACTTTTAAGACTCCAGCCTTAACAGCTTCGGCGGCCTGGGCACTAGCAGTTACTTCCTAAATTTGATGTATTTGCGTTGATAAGTAAAATCTAACAAAAGCTTTGGGCCACCCAAAATTTGCCATTGAAAATTTAATTTTTTGGGGTATTTTTAAAGGCAACCTTTCAATTTTCGGGGTTTTTCGGAGATTCCGGGGACAGGTGGTCGACTTGTCTATAGGAAAGAATCATAAAGACGATTCCTTACCTTAAGTACGATATCTGCTTTCTTAGACGAGATCTCAAGTTCCTTCTCCTTTTCGACCAACTCTTGCGACAACTCAGCCACGGATTTCGTCGCCTCGACTAATTTCGCCAACCCAGTATTCATGCGCGACGCGAGGATATCAATCTCTTTGTGCTGTTCGTCATAGATTTCTTTGTAACCGCCAATAAACGAGAGATAGGATTTCGGCGTGACGTACGTTTGACGGCGAAATCGGTCAAAATAGGTGATACAAGTTTCAGCAACGAGATCCTGAAATAGAAATAAGAATTAAAAAGTGATTTGTGTAGAATCACACTGCGTTTCTGCATATCACAAAAAATTAATATGATAATGATCGAAAAAAAATGTTAGTTTTGAAAAACCGAGATTTAAAGAAGGTGTATCTTTTCTCTTAGAGTCAAGAGACAACGTCATTCCACAAAAAATGACGTCATTTCAGTCTTTTTCCGATATTGTGGGGGAAAATGCCGCCATTTTACGTCACCATCAAATGACGTCGTCTCTTGTGGGGGGGGGGGGCTCATAACGCTTCTTTCAAGTAAATGCTATGAATTTTCGTGAAGAGGATAAGATTTAGTCTCTATACTCACGAAAGATTGTTGTACTTACGTGGAAGAGACCCATGGAATCGACAACCGCTTCTTTTACAGTTGGTGTCGACACCATATCGTACGACGATAAGAAATGTCGGGAGACAGCGACCAGTGCATCCTTCGGCCACCGCGAGAACCAATCCATCGTACAGCCACTGATCAGTCCGGGAAACTTCAGAGCACGGTTACGGAACTTCTCGCCAACCTGAACAAAAATAAAATTTATCGAGCATTATTGTCATCTTCAAACCAGAATTTTTTTGTTTTCCTGAACCAAGTTGTATATACATCGATGAATATATAAGGGTGGAGAATGACATTTTTTGAAAGGGAATGTTTCTTTATTCTTGCGGGATGACCAGTAAGTATTTTATCGGTCCAATATCAATATTACTTATCAAGGCCCAATATAGCAGTGTTTGTAATTGTGCGTATGATTTTTGGTTAACAAATGGGATCTATCTATCAATACAATTAGATTTTTTCTCGTGGACACTTTTTCTTCCAAAAGTATTACACAAAAATGAATACTTTGTAAGAAGAGTATCTGTAAAAAGAAGAACACACATTTATCCGTTAAGACTAAAAAAGGTTTATTTCTCATTCGCGATGTAGAAACATGAAAAAGTAGACAATCGTTACTTACAGGTGAGAAACAAAGCACAACGTGAAGATTACTTTTCACACGACTGATGAAATAATCGTACAGATTCTCGTTTGTTGGTGGTCTACGAGGATACTCGGCTTTCATGACGGGAATCAATTCTTGAGTAATCTCGTCAATCTCATCACGTTGGAATAAATTCGAAACCTAGAAATCGATTGAAGAAATCATTAATTAATGATGTACAATTTTCGGGGGGGGGGGGGTGTTTATTTTTTATCCTGCATAGTCGTTAGGGTGATTTTTTTTAAGACAATTAGAAATGTTTTGTTCACCCTTCGCAGCTATTCCGTGCTTCTCAATGTATCATATTGCTGTGAATTTTGAAATCGAGAAAATAATCGATATCCCGCATTTCAAAAAATGTTTCGTATGCCGATCAAAATACACACAGCCGAGAATGAAGGGTAAAAAAATCAACATCTCATGTGATGTTGTTATTTTCAACCAATCAAACGGCGAACTCATCCATTATATGTAGACAATTCCTAAGGAGATCTTAAAAAAAGACATTTTAACTATACGTTGGCTTATTCATGTTTATGAAAATCGTTCAATTATGCACGGTTTCAAATTGCAACCTAAAAAGTTATTCAAGTTTTATCAACTTAAATCTTTAATCTTAACCCTATTTTTATTGGGCTTTTTTCCATTCGTCGTTTATTGAGTGGTACAATTTCCTGGATTTTCGGTATGAAGTACAACCAGTTGGTATTGAAGATTCATTACTGATTCACCAATAATTAGCACATCTTTTGCAATTTTCAGAGTCAGGTATACAGAATAAGACAATTTTTGTCATTTTCCCATTTTTGAGTGATTTTGGGTCCCAAATTGATAATATCTTTTATACTTTAAAATTTATGAATCATAAAGACTCTAAAAAGACTTTTCACAAACCAGAAAGGTGAAATTAAAGCATTTGAAACAATTTAGATAACAAAAACTAGCGCTCCAAACCTTTAAAAGAAAAACTAGAAATGTATAGAAATCACAGTACTGCCCTTCAACAAAATACCCCTAAAATTATTTTGGGGCACGGAATCGACGTCATTCTTTCAGGAAATGTGTAAAACTAAATTCCATGCGATGAAAATTCATGGCATGGCCTACCATAATTTTTCTTCAACTTTAAATTTGTGATTGGGGGTGTAATTTTACACCCAATAAAAATAGGGTTAATATCCAACACATTTTGGTCTCTTCACTAGCTACTAGTCATTGTTCATAGATATAGTTTATGCATGATGGTTCCATCATAAGTGCATAAGAACCGATTTCAACAGAAAGGCTGTTTTGTTTTGTTTTAAATGATGTATGTAATTCACTGTCTTGATCTTTGTCGGATAACATTCTATTTAAAAAAAAATGTAACACGTGTTATCACAGTTGACCAATGAAAACAGTGGATAGAATTATTTAGATGAATGTGTATTTCAAAGAGATTCTCTTGCCCATCCCAAGGGAGTTTATTGTTTCTCCCCGGTACTAATACACGTGTTTCAACGAAGTATTCTCTTCTTGTTCTTATCTAAGTTTGTCTCTTTACAGTACCGATCTGCGGGAAAGCGGGCTGCCTCAAACAAGTATTTACAAAATCAAAGTCAAATTTAGGTGACATCTCAAAAAGGTTTTCGTATTTTTTAACAGAAAATGTCTGTTAAGGGGGTAGGGATCGAGTACAATCTGTTAAAAAAATATGAAAACCTAATACTTAAGTAATACTTCAGTAAAATTACGTTTTAAGAGTCATTCCCCCCTTCATTTTGCGCTTTTTTCTTAACAAAATAATAAAAAATGATGTTGTTGCAATCATAATTATGATTGTCTGTTAAGACGATGGGATGGGGGGGGGTTAATGCTTAACATTGCTGTTGAATCCATCGGTTTGTTTGAGGATAAACTCTTTTTCCTTATTCGACCGACTCCCAAAACCATTTTTGGTATACATGACCCAATAGGCTGTAAAATACTTTTTCAGCTTAGGGTAGGTCTCTGAAAAACCACAAAAAGCTATATCATTTTTTAGATTCTTCTAATAATACTTGTGATTGTCAGTTAGCCTCTGAAGATCTGTCCCATATCTTATTTCATTGTCCTCTAAGCAGCTCAAAGAATATCCCTAAGAAGAAATGTGTCAACATTCTATATTCATACAATAACCTTCTTAATAATGATGATACATATCTATATGGTAGTCACTCTTTGAATTCTTCTGCTATAATCGTTATATTCTTTCTGAAAATTTAGAATTTCTCAAAGCCTCTAAAATATTCTCTTCGACCTAATGTAGCTTCTTGTGCGCGCCGCCATTTATTCTTGATATCCTTGACGCAATAAGACTGCGAATTATCTTCTCATTTCTAGCACTTACTTTTCTTACTCCTTTTATTGCTACATGGATATCATGAATTGTGCTTTTTTTTCTTTTTTCTTTTATGTTTTATGTTTGTATGTCTCATAGCTGGATGTGACTTAAAATATAGTATCATCCCATTGTAGATTGTCCTGTTTTCATAGTTGTTTATGGTTGTAAATGAAATTATTTTAAAGAAAAAAATGCTTAACAGACATTTTCTGTTAATAGGAAAACCTTTTTGAGATGTCCCCTTAGTCTGTTGCATTTAAATGAGGATTTTATTTCCATTTTTCACATCACGGAAGCCCTTCTAACCAGCTAGAACACACCGTCGCGAATCGTGACGGTCCTTTGCAATGCCGGTTTTAGATAAAAAACGCTCTTTGAAATAACTATCACAAGATCAAAGTCGTATTTAGACTTTTGCATTTTTTTGAATGATGAGTGGGTTCTTACATAGTGATTTGTTGTCCCCTCAACTACACAAAAACAAAATAACGCAATCTAATTGGACAATACAAAAGTTCCGGTGACACAACACTTTTCATTGTTGGGACATTGACGTCATTTGGGAAAAGTTATTTTAAAGAACCTATTGTATTGCATTGTAATCAAAACAAAAACGAAAACAACGGAAAAACGAGGCATCTGAAGTTATGTCAAACTGTTTTACCTTTTTTACTGAAGTATGGGGACATTAAAGTCATTAAAATGTCTTCAAAACATAAAGAAACCTTGTTTCCAATAGCCACGTAAAAAAATGAAACAGGATTCCCTATCTTACGAGTAAATTCATTGCAGTGTCACAAATGCGAAAATGCGGCCTCCGGTCTCACCCAACATTACGGATCAGGAGCCCAACATTTCTTATATTGGTGTCCACAAAGTACACCAAATATATAGTATCGGCAAGCACATTCTTCTCTAAGGGTTGGCCCTTCGCTTCAAATGTTTCTTCATATACAAACTGAGCTCGATGAAAACACTTATTCTCCTACAACTCTACAAGCTACGGCAATCACCACTTCACATCTTTCACCCAGGGTTGCTATAAATATTTCTTCATAGTTTGACGACAAACTGACCTCTATTGAAGCTCTTCACATTTAAGAGTTTACCCAAAGTCTGATTTCTCTATGTGCAGTCGTTTTCAAACAGCTGTGAAACTTGAAACGAGAGAAGTGTGAGGAGGGAAACCGAAAACGAAGGAGGAAACAACTTTAAAGAAGAAGGGGATTCGACGAAGAACATAGATAGATAACATAGAGACTCATACGATGCATCCAGTGAGTTATTTATTTAAAAAAAACTGGCCATGAAGAAGGTAGAGTAAAGGGAGTAGACACACTTACTAAATCTTTCATCATCAACACGTAAACCTACTACAATTTTACTAGGAATTCATTAAAAAAATGATTAACATATATTCTTGTTTTTGTTAGAGAAAAGAAGGGGGTTGTATTTGCAAATCTGGTGCTGGTTTATTGCACATACTTGGTTTGATACCATCGTGAAGCTAGATATAGCGCTGTTAGTCTATCACACCGCTTTGTTCATTTATACATTTCCCAGATATCGACTGGATAAAGAGTCCAAAATAAAAACACGACTGGTGAAACCGAATTGATAAAGCACCATATCTATCATCAATCGGAAAAAAATGATGAAAGGTCACTCTTTTCTTCAAGAATGTTTGATAAATATTTGGAGTGTCCCAAACATGGTTCAGGAATTAGTCCAACGAATGAACTAAGTTACTACAGTATTGTTTATGAAATATCGACTGAATAAAAAGTCTTATCTTGAATATAATGTCTTGCCCGCACTCCTGATTTCTAGAACGTCCTTTAGCAGGGGTGGTGGAAAACAATGGTACTGAAGTTCTTCTTGGTCCACTAAAATATGTGACATTCTAGTAAGTAGTTCTTAACACATATTGGAATATTATCATGCATCAAGCAAAAGCTAAAGAATAACTCATAAGCATGATTGAGGGGTTGTAGAATAAATGAACGATATTTAAAATGAAAAAAAACAACCTGAACAGTGTAACGAAGATGACCACGGAATAAGCAATTCCTAGGTGTGTCGACTTATTCAATAGAAATGATTCAATGTCAATTTATTCATTAGAAATTTACATCATGAAGATTCTCATTTGTTCAGTTGAAAAAATATCAATGATTCGAGGTTTAAAAAAACACATCAAATTGTAAAAATCACAAGTTTAATCAATGAGAATCTTTATGATGTAATTTGCAACCAATTAAAGGTAGAGATTTGAAATGATCCCTACGACGTCAATAACACGTCAGTTCACACAACGGATGTGGTCACGTTTTTTTTAACAAGTTTTCTATTTCGGGTGAATTTGTTTTGGCTACTTACCGATGTAAGAGAGGGTTTTTGTTAAAGTTCACAAAATTCATTGCACGTCATTTTTGATGGTAAGGAAAATATCAAAATGCCATAATCTAAAAAAATCTACTCTCAGTCATGATGGGTGCAGCCTCTCCATTCTGAAAATCCGCGTAAAATCAATCTTTGTACAGATCTATATATATTTTAACGAATTTCCGTTAGGCTCTTTCAATGGTTTGAGTGTGTGGAGTAATTCACGTTTTTTTAGATGACCGCTGGTCATATCCCAGTATACCAGGTACCAGGTACCAGGTACCATATATCCCAGGTACCAACCAAAATTCGTATTTTTCTTAACAGTACGTAACGTTTAGGTAAGGTAGATCCTTAACCTTATTACGTAACCAAAATCAATAGTTCCAAATCCAACTATTTTTGGTAAAAAGAGAGCGTTCAATTATTGCGTAACCTTGATATGGTAGGTAGGTGTCCGGGTTTTGGTTACGACCGGTTACGTATGGTAGGTAGGTCTTCTACTCTAATTATTGTTATCGTAAAAATCAGGCACAGTTATGAAGAATTTAGAAATTAAAATTGCTACTCATCATAATTATCATGGTTTCTGAAAGGTTAATTTCTTCAATTTGGGATGAGACTGCATGGATTATTTGTAGATTTGATCCAACAGTGTCATGAAATCTTTTCTCTGCATCATTATTCTCCATATTTGTCTTCTAATCTAAGCTCAACATTTTTCCAATTCTCTTCCATGTTCGATTTGATGTTCTTTGGTCGAACAGAGCTTGTTTCTGAAAGGAGTCGTCTTAACATCTTAACATCTTAACAATATGGCCAATATATTTGAGGTACTGATCCTCAATTTTGATATTGGCCTACTCTTGGCGATTTCATAGAGGTCCTAATTCGAGATCTTGTATCTCCAGTCTATTTCTACTTCGATCTGTTGTTCCTGGTCTTGTTGTGTTCTTCTTGACACATTTTTCCTCTCATATCTACCTTTCACCATTTTCCTTAGTAATCCATTCCATATTGTTTCAATTTTCTTCATGTCAGATACGTTCGGTTCCCATGCCTGACATCCATAGATTAATCTTGATCGAACATATGCAGTCAAAATCTTATTGAATAGAAAAATGTGTTTATCTGTAAGAACTTACTTAAGATCTGCTCACTTGGAGAATGCTGAAAACATTCTTAAATGTATGAAGTGTTTAGGAGTGTTTAGTATCATTTGTAAATCCATTACCTAAATACTTAAAAGTTTGAACGTTCTTTATAGCGTTACCATTTATGGAAAACAACGACTCGTTTGTTTTGATTTCTTCTTGGATGTTGAAGGCCATAGTTTCAGTTTTATCATATGCCATAGTAAGACCAGATCTAATGTTTCATCGTAAATCTCCATAATTCCTTTTAGTTCCATTTCAGAGTCTGCAAAGACCTCCTCATCATCTGCATATAGCAGCTCATCAACATTATTTTGTCCTATTTGACTTGCCTGTCTGCGCATTTCACGTGTAGAGCATTCATTTGGAATGCAGAAATCTAGAGTAAACCCAGAATTTGGATATCTCTTTTTTATTTCGACTCGTACACAACGTACAACAAAATCAATGTATACATTGAACGCAGAAGGGCTCTCAAGGGCACATTGACGACAACCAATGTATGTGTCAAACGTTTCATCTCAACCTTTTATATAAGCTTTAGTAGTGCCAAAACATCTACCAGTTTTCCTAGTCCTAATCTGTGTTTGATTACTTGAAAAAGCATTGGTCTTGAAATCTAGTCATATGTAGCTTTAAGGTCAATGGACACTATATATAAAACGGTTTATTAGCTAACTTTGATAGTCGAATTATACGACTTGTAATGAAGATAGCATCTGTAGTTGACTTTTTAGCTCTGAACCCAAATTTTTTCATAGTTCTTGCGTATCCTATCAACAAAAATCATTGAGATCAATTTGCTCATGGTAGATATGATAGAGATTCCTCTGTAGTTTTCATGAAGACTTGTAAGGGTTGACCAAATTAAATTAAGTAATACAGTTAAATAGCTTAAGAAGGGCTGAGATTTATTTTAAAGTGTTCAAATTTTAATGAATCAGTTCCATCGCACTTTTCATGAATATTTCCCGGAAAACACCATTGGCAAACATTATTCGCCTCGCAACAATCTAATCTTAACGAGTCTTTGATCCTCTTAAAAAAATTCTAATAGCTATAGGATTTATTGAGTCATGTATGATAATCATATCATCGCCTACAATTAACCTGATATCAGCATTACGTGAAGAACGACACTAATCTTATATTTAACTCTCTTTTGATATATGTGAATATGTTTCTGGAGGACACGATTTTACTCTCAATGTTTATTCTCAACTGTTATTCTCAGGGATCATCTACCTATCTATTTTAAGAATTTGTTCTTCTCCGATTGCCATACAAAAGAAATTGTAAACTTTTTAGCTCAAGTCGCGCTGCTTAAAACGTCTTGTCCTCGTATTTTTTAGAATAAATTCAAAATGGAGATCATTAATCCTAATTCTATGAGCAAACGACATTACTATGTATTCAGGCCATCCTTAGTACCAAAACTTTTTTTATTCATGAAATGGAATCTAAACTCTCTTGCAAAGAAAAACTTTGAACCTGTTCCTCTATTACAGGCACACAAAGGCATCTATGACTATAATGTCATAACCATGAAATAGAAATACCCAGCCCGCTGATACCGGACTACGAGTTTATTTCAGCTAATAACCCTCGCAAAACACCTCATGATGGCGTTGTCCCCTTCTATAAATTATGTACCACTCACCATAAGGTCCGACCTATCCTTTGAATAATCTATTGTCACTAAAATTAACTTTAGTAGGAAAAAGATATTTCTTACAACTCTTTGCCGCAGCTATTCCAATAAGTAGTAAGTGTAATAGCTGAGGCACAGTTGATTACCTTGGCTTCTATTCAAGATGTGTTTCAGTCCTACCTTGTTGCACTTGTGTTCTGTTTGTTTTGTTC
>JAUKPT010000576.1:0-19114 GCA_032273505.1 Nanomia bijuga
CTTTATTTTTGGATTCCCCACATTGGTTTTAGTATCCATACCAGATTTCAGGTTAATCTGACAACTTTCAATTTTTTGTGGTCTGGGGACATTTGGGGGATTTTTGCCCATTTTCCCATTGTTTTCGAGTTTTAGGACCATTATTTTTGGAATACTTGTACTTGAATTAGTAACTGTACCAATTTTCATCTTTATCTGACAACTTTCGTTTTTGAGGGGTGGAGGTCACTTTGAGTGGGCGGGGCAGTCTGTCTGTCGGTCCAGTGATGACATCATTGGTATAAATGTGCTCGTTAAGGTTCACGCGTCATTATGAATGTTCTCGCGAAGATTTTCGGTTTTCGGATGCGCTCGGTGAGGTTGGCGAGTTTGGTGCCGCAAAAAAGTGGTCCAGATGCACCTAAATCACACTACTTCCCTCTCCATCCTATTTTTACTGGGACCTATCGTCGATTTTTCATAATATATGCCCCATTTGTGACTAAACCAGGCTCCTAGACCCCTAATATACCATAAATATTCTGTATATAACTTCTACAAGTACCTATATGCATATAAGTGTACCACCACAATTGTTCCTAACCTTTATTGTAAAGAACCTTTAAATAAATAAAGCTTAGTTACCTGAAAACGTCGATTTTTGGTCCTCTGGTGGGGAGAAAGCTGGTTTTGAAGATAGGTATATTTTTCACCCTATACCCTACCCCTAAAACTATTGTCAAAAGCCTTATGAATTGTTTTAATAGTTCAAGGTTCTAATTGATTTGCTTTCAAATGTTTCCATCGTTTTTGATTAAACCAAAACAACAACTGGCTAAAATTAGACTAACCTTTGAGAAAACCCCTCAGTGATAACTTATATTTAGACACTTTACGATATACTTTATTTGCCATGACTCATTGTTTGTTTAGAAAACAAAAAGAACATTTACAAAATACTCAAAAATGACATTGGATCAACAATATTGAATTTGAGTTACTCGTATGTGATCGGTTTTTAGTATATTTTACTGTTTTCACTTCCTATTATGACTCTGAGTTTTTTGAGGACGCCAGGAAATTATTGGATTAGGTTTTTACTTGTGATGTCTAATTGAAACTTTTATTGTACTTAAGAGTCATCTCAAAATTTTGCATAATTTAGACTATTGATTGGTTCAAATTGTGACATTTTGATATGAACCAATCAGATTATTAATGATGTAATATTTGACCAAGTCTAAATTAGACACACTTTTGAGATGATACGTTACCGACGTATAAATTTAATACCAGGTACCAATTGACTGTTCAACTCTAGATGTGGTCGTACCGGTACTCTAATTGAGGCACAGTTTATTAGAATGGTTATTTAGTAGTTAGCAGTTTGCTAGCATTTTTTAAAAACATAAAGTAGACCTATTTTTCTTAACCATTAATCTTTTTATCTTGCTAGTCGTTTGATCTGAAACATTGATATCAGCCTGTCATTGTAATTGTAATTGTTCTATATCAAAAAAAATATTCTTAAGTTCTTTGTCACTTTGGCACCACTCATTTTATCATGTATATTTTTGTATCAGACCCGTTAAAAAAACATGAGTTTATCGACCCTCATGAGATTTGGATGCCGCGTCTCTTTTTTTATTGTTCTATAACGTGGAAAAAAGGTTTTTATGAGTTTTTTTAATATAACCAATCAAATTCTTTGTGATGCAATCATTAACCAATAAAATCGCTTAATTAATAAGCCACAGTTTTGACAATTTCTCAGTAGGGTTCCCTCCTACCTTATCCCCCAATTGTTTTCCACACTGCACTGAGCACTATAACATCGTCCTTATGAATGAAAGACGCTGGCCTGGTCATGCTGCTCGCATCGGAAATCACATTTTCTTCTCATTTCAAGAATTGTTACAATTAATTGGAAAGTTAATTAATTCATTTATTTATTTATTAATTGATAAATTAGTAGTTAGTTCGACATTCATTTATTTAGTTATTTAAATTCAATTTTGATAATGGTAATATTATCGAGGTATAAGGCAAATTTAATTGGTAAAGAGTGCGTTTAGCCTAAAGTGTGTTAAAGTAACTAAAGTGCAATCTACTATGATCCACGTTTTCTATATTATGTAAGTGTGCGCATTTTTGGTTAATTTTTAATGTCATTTGGCAAATTTGTACTTGTAATAAACCAATGAGCGCCCATTTATCAATTGTGTGATAAACCTATTTTCTTGTTATCCATTTTGGCTACATTTCATCAATTTAGCAGATAGAGAATAATGTCATGTCTCCTTTTTAAGTCAACGCCAATGTTCTATCATTTAGTTCTATTTCTAGTGTATCACCAGGTGCCAAACTACACTTGACATAATCTGAACAATTTAAAGTTTCTACTCTAGTTTCGATTTAAAGCGCGATCATTTTAATTTATTTAAAACATGATAAGATTACTAAAGGAATGACCTAAATATCATTTTTGAGATGATCCAGTTGACATATAGTGGATTCAGTTTTTGAAGTTAGTTTTTGTGAATGTCAGGAAAGCGTTTAGTTTTTAAAAGCTTTAGAGGCTTGTGTCCTTCTTGGTAAGTGAATATCATGCATTTTTGTTAGCTTATCAAAGTAGAATCTTACTTAACCCGCGGCGGTAAGGAATGGGAGTGATAAAACTATCCCCCCTTGATATAAAATCCTTCATATCTCGGATTTACGAAATAAAAAATTAAAAATCTTAACATAACATAACATATAACATAACATATATTCAGATTAAAGATAAGGAAGTTTAAGAATGAAGGCTTTTTGTGTGAAGTTTTAACACGCGTTCTTTTGTTATAAAAACACTTGCTTGATTTTTATGTTAAAGTGAGTTTACTAAAAGATGTATATCTCACGATTGCTTCGATCGTTTTTAATAAATACTTGGAAAATATCTTGAATTGTGTTGATGATACTTCATACGTCTTTTTAATCGGTACATTTAGTGAAACGCCGTTGTTGTTTTTTTGTTGTTTTTTTGTTTTGCTTTTTTTGGGGGGGGGATTACTCCCCCCCCATTCACGTTGATCATTGAAAATATAGTGAAATCAACGCTTTTCGACACTTTTCGGCATTTATCCCATGAAACTTCGTGCAATTTTTTCTTTAGATTAGTTGATTAGGTGAAGTCCATGAATATCTACGAGTTAGCAAGTAAGATAGAATTCATAAATTCGTAACTAACGATCTAACAGCATATTTACTCGAAAGAATTGATAGGACTGATAAGTGCAGGACAAACCATGGTGCGTGCACGCATAGTTTGTTTTTCTGGCAAAGTACTCGACTTTAGTAATTAATTCGTTTTACATCTTGACGTTAATGTGCCGATGACGAAAATACCTAAGGAAAGCATAAAGTAAATGGTTGAGTTTTTGGAAGGCAGTTCTTTGAAGATAATGAGATTTGATTGATGCGGATGAAGAAGATGGCTAGATCCTCTTCTTGGCCTAAGGCCAGAAGGTAAGGTATTGTTTGACATGCAATTATAACAGTCTCGCCGAAATCTATATTATTGTGTTTATTGGAGTTATATTTTTTATACCATTTGTTCATCTGGTACAAACTGACTGTCCAATTTTGTCCAATTCATATTGGATAATCAAGACTTTTCTTTTTCTAGGTCAAATACGAAATACAACATGAAAATTGTAAATATCTCACATCAGAATTTATTTTTTGTTTTGCCCTGTACTTCTACAAATCCGTGTCAATATCTATTCATCTGGTTAATCAAGGCGCATTTAATTTACACTGCCATCCATGTTACTGACAGCCGAAAAATTAAGCTGACATCAGCGGAAAAGCTTATTCTTATCGTCCCATTCAAATCAAACAGTTATCAAGATCTCGTGACACATCTGATTTTAAGAAATTGAGTTGATTGATAAAAATTACTTCTAAACCGAGTTTACACTGTCACAATCTAATGTGTTGTGGGGCTTCGATTATATCTCTGCCATGTCCTCCCTCGTCAATGTCCTTTTTCTAGAAATAAAAATATTTTATTAAAGTGTATGGAAACCCCGAAATGCTGTCAAAACCTCTAAATGAACCAATCAAAAATTTGATGATGTAATTTTCAACCATCGCTAGAAAATTATTCTTGGTGGAAACGAAGACTATTTGGCTTCGGGTTTGTCTGCAATTCAGCGTGAACTTTTTTATAAAATTTGGCTCAAAAAAGTCGCATCGATATATCCTTAAAGTGCAAACTTGGCTGTAGAAATGCGTTGATAATGACGATGTCTCAACAAACCAGCTTATTGTCTTGCTGCATCAGATTAGTCCATTGAATAAGGAACGCGTTTTTGGAAGGATTAAGATATCCTGCTGCTAATATCTTTTGTCAGAGATCAACAGCCTGACGGGTTATCAATGCATGTTTAGAGATGCTTTTTCTTTTTATCATGATTAGATAATCCACACACTTAAGTTTAATGAAGGCAGTCGTTGTTGTTGTTGGAAGGACAAAATGTTGGTAAGGTACAGTGATTTTTTTTGTATGTGTGTGTCTGTTGCTCTGTGTGTATCACTGTATTGCAACCTAGGTTTGATATCTCCTCAAGTTGATGAATCAGGAATTAATCTATGATTGGTCCACTATTTAAGATACCAATAGCTCGACTGGAATCAAAAATATGTTCTTTCATAACTCGTTCTTAAGTAACGGATTGTCTTTTAGAATTGTCTTTTTACTAAATTATTCGTGTTCACACACAAAACAAAACCTTGTAGAAACTCTTCAATAAAACTTATGTTCAGCTTTAGGCTTAAAATGAGCAAATACTAGACTGTCAGTTCAGTGCGCATACTGCGCTGTTTCACGACATAACCGGCTAACAATCTGTTGATAATTTTGTATCATATCTCTTTGTCTTTGAGTTTAATCTTTGACCGCAATATGGTGGAATTGTTTTAGGAGTGAGGTGACTGTAGTTGCTTTGCACTCAATGAGTTTCGAGCACGTCTTTACACCAAGGTATAAAAAAAGTCACCTTTCATCAGATCTCTTTCATCGCTTAGTTTTCTGGCGGAAGCGATTTCAAGTGTGTCAAGATTCTAGATGAATTTTGAGTCAGCGTGGTCTACCACCAAAAGATTACATACCATCATTCGGTTTTAAGACCGACTTTACGAGTGTATTATTGGTTTTGGTGACTCAGTTTTCTCGCTAAGTACAAATATCACAATATCTCCTTGACGTTTTCAAAACGCCCAGCGTTTGGCTATAAGAAACCTTCTTTTGATGTGAATTAATACTTTCACTGAGATATGCTAGCCATGTCATCTATGGGTACAAATAAATATTCAGTTGTTAATGGAAGTACTTGTACTCAGGCCTGTCAGTTTAGCGCGATCGAGTCGATCGCGATTGCGCAACGATCGCGCAAGGTTCGGAATTCCAACTTTTGGATCGCGTAAAAGTGTGCGCAAGCCCTTTGCGCGATCGTGTAATCGATCGCGGAAATATTTCTTTATGACAGGCCTGTTGTACTAGATAAGTAACACAGTGTCGTCCAAGGCAAAATCAAGTCGTACTTCTAACAATAAATTATAAGTTAACCTTATCTCTAAATCCTAATAATGCTCAATTCGATCGAGAAACCACATTTTTCCTTCTCGAAACTCATTTGTGGCTGTAAAAGAGTTTTCAAGTTCTGTCGAACATGATGGTAACGTTGGTAACGATGATTAGTTTACTCATAATGGTACCCGCCATTTCTGGATGAATTGATCCGTCAAACAACAACCAACATGTTTAGATATTGAAGAGGTGTTTGTTGTTGTAAGATTAGGATTGATATTCCGGTGTGATGTATGATGGGGAGTAAAGGATAACATGATGAGTAAAGTAATGTTTTTTAGATTTTTATTTTGTGATAGCAAGTGTTTTTTATGTTCTGTTTATTTTGTCGCAATTGGCTGTTACACTATGTGGAAGATTTGGGACTAAGAACAATGTCCTTGGAAATTACAGGCACATTTTTAAAGAAGTAATATTTTCTAGATGTTTTCCTTTTTTTCTTTGCGATATTTGATATTGATTTCCCTAGTTGCTAAGTGTTGCATGGTGACATCGTAAATGTCCATACACCTAGATTCTAGTAGTGGTCGAAATAATGGCTTGTGAGGAAATGAAAAAGGCTGATAAAACATCAGCAAGATTTAGGGAAAGAAATAATTCGTAAATTCACGTAAAAATAGCCTCGCGAACTCAATAAATCGCTTTGCGCGTTTTAATTTCACTGATTTTCATTATTTTATTTTATTTTTCCAACTGACCTAATCTGATTATATATTTTGTTTATGTTTATCTTCCTTCCTCCTAGCACTTCCTTCGCACGTGTTTCATAACGTTTTTTGTACCCCCTCCCTCTTCCTGTTTAATCGCATTCATAATATCTTGCATACCATTGTAGATTACTGTGCTTAGAGGTATTCATTTGTCGGTTTCATAGCAATAAGGCGGATTTGACATGCTTATGTTGTATAGCAGGGCTGCGTGACAGGGTACTATGCCAATCCTCATGTCTCGATGTGTTTTTTTTGTTCCTAATCAATCTTGTTTCTTTTTGTACCATCAGTGGCATATTTAGGCTTTGTGAAAGCCTGGTTCAAGGCAAAATTTGATGGTTTACATCAATAAGGTTAGACAAGGCGAGACAATTATACATTATACATAGCCTTACGTTGATATGCAGACTATTTATTGTTTATCAAGTAGCCATCTAGTCGATTTAAGTGTTCTCTTTGGCCAAGACAACAATGCAATAGATGTTTTACTGATTTTCGTTTCTTATGAAATTTTCACAGTACTTTTCATAAAGAATTATCGCCAAATTTCGGCTATTTTAGCCATTTGATTGGTTAATGGTATAGGGGGGGGGGGGGTCTAAGGTGAAAGACTCAGATTTTGTTCTCTGTTTGATATCTTGTAGCCCTTTTTGTCTTAGGTATTCAAAATGGGCTCACTTGCTTGTTTATTCCAATCCGTTCTCATTTTATGGACAAGATCGCAAGACAGGGTTTTCAAAAATTCCAATAGATATCCCTATACATTAAAAATTACCCAATTTTCACCTAAAACGACCATTTGAGAAGATTGGCTGGTCAGAAAATGACGATTTTCACACCAGGTCTCGAAAATAGGGTTATACAAAGATTTCGCCACATATACTTTTTGTATAACCCTATTTTCTAGACCTGGTATGGTGTGAAAATCTCCATTTTCTGACTACCCAATCTTCTCAAAATGGTCGTTTTAGGTGTAAATTGGGTAATTTTTAACGTATGTCTCGCAATATCAGCCGTAAAATGAGAACGGATTGGAATAAACAGGCAAGTGAGCCCATTTTGAAAACCTGAGACACAGGGCTACAACATACCTTACAGAGAACAAAACCTGAGTCTTTCACCTTACCTTACCTTATACCCAATTACAGCATTAGGAAGCTTATTGGTTCAATTTGAAATCTTACTATTTGTTTAAGTCAGAAATGATAGAAACGCTTCCAACCAATCAAAAGATTAAATTAGCCATAATTTGGCAACAACCCCCAACGTTTATTTACTTAGTACTAAATAGGCATAATTTGATGAAAAGGCTTAATTATGATATCTATGTGATTAGCCGCTGTTACGTTGCTTTTAATCCCAGGATAAGCCTCATTCAAGGCCGGATCCCTTTTCTAGTTAATATTTTGTAAACATAAGAGTGATGTTTGATGTTTCTTGCAGCGTTAAATCCATAAATAACATCACTTTATAACGATATCCTCTTTTTACTAAGAACTATTTTTCTTTTATAAACTGAGTACCCTTTATATTCTTATATATTTACGATGGCACGAGTTCTTACTCTTTTTCTACGGGTCATTTTCTATTTTTTTTCTTAGTAGTAGATAATATTTTATGTTTCTGGGAAATCATGAATCAGGCAATCCTGACATTGTTCATGCGAAGGAATCTCTGGATTCTGACTATGTATTCTTTCATAATAGATATATTTAGAATCGATTTGTATGGCATAGTTTCTTTTATTTTTGGGCTGTTCTTCATATATCAATAGCTGGCATTTTTCCAATTATTGAAATTGACGGCTGGCAATACTTTATGTCAAGTGACATAACATCTCTTCCAACTGCTTTGAAAGTTTTTCTTTCTGAAACATTTAAGGTTATCCTTACTGCGGTGTTCTTATAATATTGAGTAGATTAGTTTAACTTGGACATTCACATCAGATAAGGTTCGTCTTTTGTCTCATTAGTTTCTGAGGGAAGAAAAAAGAGATTGGAAAACAAGAAATAAAAGGTTTTCTACATATCAGCTTCAAAATGTTCTTGTATATTTTGTTTTCATGTAAAAATTTGTATTGATTCCGAGCATGTGTTATTGACATGACGATATGACATTAATATGTCTTTCTCACTAAGATGGGACACGCCTATTCTTCCATCCTTCTTTTCTCTCGCCATTTTGTTTTATTACCTAAAAAAGGCGTTACAAGTTACACCTATCGCATTAAATCAAAATACTTCTTCTATTGAAGAAGATGAATTCGCCATGACACATGCGCATAGTTTACATACTATCTTGTTTTAGAAGCTCACTGATGCCACACGAAAGCATGTGGATAGTCTGCTAAACGCAGTATGTGCGAGAAATAATCACTCAGTCGACCGGAATTTCATAGTTTTTGGACATACATTGTGGGTTGTGCATAAACCTTCAGTGGACGTGTTATGCTAAAACACGAGGGTAGGCTAGAGTGCATATTATGAGAAAGAAAAATGATTGAATCCGACAGGCAATTTCACTCAGCATGATTTGCCAAAAGATTTGATAACGGGGCGGTAGAAATCCGACATATCTCTTAAAGGCCGACATATCTGCCGACAAATTCGACATTTTTTTCACAATATTTGGCAACGTTTGATACCAATTAAGAGGGTCTGGATAAACAGGAAATGTCGCCGACGCTGTATTTCAACTCACAAATCGCTATGATTGTTTTGCATAAGTCACTGCCAAATATATAATGTTATATCAGTTCGTATCTTTATATAGCGTTGAATCTCATTCCAACACCAAACAAAATGTATATCAGACTGAGATTACCATGACATCTATGAGAAGCGACCTACTTTCTTCGACATGCGATTACTAGACTGCAATCTCGTTTAATCTCTTGTTGTATATCCTACTCGCTCATTTTGTCTTGTGATCAGGTGATTAATACGGCTTGTATAAAAACTTAAGAATTTGAGAGAAGAAAGGGTTCAAGGTATTGCATTTTTAACCCGTTGCTTGTTTAAGCATACAATGTAAAATATACAATGGTGGATGTCGGGATAGATTTTTTATCGGTACACGTTATGATTAACACAGGGGACAACAAGGGAAGTCGGTTAATTAGCATAATTAGTATAACATATTGATTAAATAGCATATTGATATCTATTTGAGAGATTGGCAAGGTTTTTCTATCAGTGCATACCTGCCCGTACCTTCTATACTCAATAATTAAAATCTTTTCTTCTGGATAATCTTCAAACGAAACAGCTCTTTTCAACTCTTGGGAATACGATTAACTGGTTTAGGTTGACGCAAAGCGTTTCATTGTGTTTAAAACGATAATTGAATCGTTAATAGGATTAAATCCTCGATTAAACCTTAATTAAACAAAATGGTGGTCATTTAACTTGCGGTTTAGATGCTATGTCAGCACTTTCTTCTTTAGATACCATTATTAAGTTAATTAAAACTAATTATGTCAATAACTGTTGATATTGGGTCAATATTAGAAACACAATTCAGCTTCGCTATGTATGGACGAAGAACTAATCAAAACCGTTTTTATACTATGAGCTGACTTTTTCCCATTTTCCATTTTCACAAGACTGAATCAAAAAAAAAAAAAATAAGCTAGGTCTTTATGAAAACGAGGAACACTAGGAAGAAATATTTTCTTCAGTTTTGCTAAATCCGACCTAACAAAATGCTGCAAAAAAGAACTAAATATCACAGAAAACATGGAAGAAATAAGGTTTTAATCAGGAAAAAAATGAGATATTTTGGGCAGAATACTGAACAGGCAGTCTTCTCCAATTTCTTATGTATAAGATGTCTGAATCATACAGCCAGCCTTTTAATTTACCGTTGCTAATATCATGATGTATGATCTCCATTTGGACAAAATATTAGAATATTGTCTTTAAAGGAAGATGTTAAAAGATATATATGGAAGCAAATATTGATATGGTTCTTAAATAGACTTGAATGAAATTAAAAGATCTTTCGTCATTCTGGTTATGAATAATGCGTTTTTGATCAACTGCCTGCTTATTAATGCGTGTATGAATCATTTAATCTGCTTTGTAATACCCTGTGAATAATTGTATTGGTTAACCCTTATACGACGATAAGCCAAATCTGAACCAAATTGACCATCGCAAAATTTGTCTGATAATGTTATAAAACGAAATTTACGATAAAATTGCCATTTATTGGTATTATTTTATTCTCTATTTCGGGAACTCACTGAGATAGGCTTGTAAAGATGGCAAAATTGACATCTATGTTATATTTTTTTTAAGTTCAAGAATCAATTCCTATTATCTTACGAGGAAAGAAGAATGTTTAAACTTTGATACTAGAAGCTTATGCAACTTTGCATACGTCAAGATATTCTGCTGTTTTAGATACATTATAAATGTCAGTGACCTTTTGAAATACGCTCGTCATATTTTTTTTTGAAATACGTCATTAACTTGTAGACCTGTAGACTACTTCGTTAAAGAAATTTGGTATTGTTGTCAAATATATATGACTTGAACTGCATCACATGACTTTCAGATGTTTTTTCTTGAAGCTTTTCAGTATCTTTAGCTCTTTAGTTTGTATTAAAGAAGGTAGGAAAACATGGGAACTTCGTGAATTGAACTTAGCAACTGAAAAACCCATTACCTCATTGACTTTTCTGAAACTTCAAGTATTGAAAAGATAAAAACGTCTCAAAATGTACAAAAAATGGCAATTTTACGCAAAGTATTTTTGAATGCTTCCTCAAAATCATCAGTTAACTTTCCTTGGATAGATCTTGAGACTTTCAGAAATTTCAAATTACAAGGAAGTAAAAATAGATTGACAATTAATTATTATTTAACTTTTAACATGTCTTACGTCAGAAAAATGCTTACAGAGTCATATTGATAACAGAAATGCATTGAATATGTCGACCCGAAATACATTTGCCACATACTTAATATAATCTCTTATAAAACCTCTTGCAGAAATACAAACGTCAATAAGTTGTGAACCTTCAACTATGTTCTTGAAGAAATTGCATTAGATGTCAAGTGCTCTCAATGTTTTTTCGATGACAATTATTTAGTTTTCAATTCCTGTAACTACACAATAATTTCAAATATTCTGAAAGCAGCATCAGATTTAAAATCAACTATCGAGTTTCTCCTTTTAATTTCTTATCAGATTCTGGGATAATTTTTTCGGGCTGATTCTTAACTTCATTGCGATATCAGACATTAATTTTAGAGTGTTTTAAACTTGTTCTGAACCTTCGTACTGCCTCCTGATTTTAAAACTTTTCAGACTTTCCTCTTACAAAGTTTTCAAAAATCAATCCTTCTCTATTAAGACTTAGCTCATGCAAAGTTTGCATTTCTTTTTTGTAAAGATCGAACAGTTAGATTGCCAGTGGAATATGTTCTATTCAAAGTTTTCTAATGCTTTTATTACCTAAATTCAAGTCACAGGATATAAATAAGACTAATAGTTCTTTTCTTTCTTTGCCTTCCATTTCTAAATCATGAATTCTTATTTCCTAACAATCACTTAGTCCATTTTTAGAACGACCTTATTTGTTTTAAACAAAAGTGACTTGTACTAAAGCATTGAAGTACTAAAAAAGAAGGGAAAAATAAGGATATGATTGTGTCTATGAAAAGATTATATTTTCAAAACATAGGTACATGTTTCCTTTAGTAGATGACCATTTCTTGTGCGTCATAGATGTTAAAGAATAATTAAAACAGTATATGATAAAAAATTATATGCATCAAGTTTACATGTACTAGCTAATAAAACGAATAAAATAATGTAGCTCTGTCTATCTCTATGAACTAAATAATTGAGAATGAGAATTTCTCTATCGTTTTTTCAATTCAATGGCTCGTCGGAATGAGAAGTATGCAGCTTATAAAAGATTTCTGATCATGATAAGTTGTCATTTTTTTGTGTGCCGTTGTTAAAATGATCACAAGTATGGTTACTTTATTGTAACGCTACTACATTCCAATGTGTAAAAAAAAAGATGAAATAATAAAACAAAAAAATGAATTATAAATACATAGTTGCTGATTTTTATCTTATAATATGTATAGTTAGTTGTTGTGTCGTCCCTTCTTTTTACTTTTAATTCTTTTTAATTTGAGCATTTATATCGAACGCTGATGATGATAAGAGTGTGTATTGATTTCTTGTTGTTTATTGAAAGAAACATGATGGCGCATAGTGTTTATTGAAAAAGTAAATTTTTAGTACACCTTATAACAACTCGAGGGTGGTTGTGTTATGGTTGAATGTTGATACAGTTACAGAGTACACTTAGTATAGAACGCTTGTTGCAATATTATATAAGTGACTGTTTTGGTTATTAGATGTTACGGGGTTTACTTCTTCTGGATGTATTTCGCGTTGAGCCTGTTCACGTATGTTTTTATCTATTTGTTTATTTATTTATTCATTTGTTTATTTACTTTTTAGTTTTCTGAATGAATGATAACTGCATGTTTGTTTGTTGTTTGTTTTAAAATGAGGAATGCAGTATTGAAGTATCAGTCCTTGCTGCAGCTTGCTTTAATTTATAATTGAAAGTTTGTCAAAAGGTTAATATTCTGGCGAAAATCCCTTTTTTTCTCCACTATCCTACTTTGTCAATTAATCTCTTTTTTCTTTGTCCACTCTAATTTCTGAACAGGAAATATTTTAAAAGAGTTCGTGTGTTCGTTTTACATGTGCAGATAATAATCCCACCAAATACTCTAAGAACAACCTACAGATGTTGGAAACTGATCATTCCAACGGTAGATCTTTTGATTAACAGCAAAATTTGGAAAATAGGGAAGAAATAAGCGATTTCTATTGTTTCGCACCCTAAACCAGCGAAGAGATAAGGAAAATTAGAAAATAAGAAGTTTTGGTCAAAATATTTACCGGTGTTATAATACAGTAGTTTTGTTATGCTGGTGTGAGAAAGATGAAGAGAACTTTGGGCTGAATAATCAACGATGTTAGGGCTGTATTAATTTGATTATCAGTTATTAAAATGTTAAAAAATGCCATCCCATTATTCTTTTAAGATATTTTGAATATTTTTGAACCATTAGTTAAAATATCTTGGTGACTTAATTCGTTCTGTTCTTGTTCAGTTTACAAGCCCAATTTTAGCCGTTTAATTGGTTAGAAATTACAACATCAAAAAATTTATTGGTTCAATCTAGAATGTCACAATTTGATGATTTATTATAATCAAAAATGATGAAAACGTTAGTTCATAATTTACAACCAATTTAGTGGTTGAACTAGTCATAATTTGGCGACTACCTCTAAACCAAGTATGGATAATAATCAACCAGGTATGTGAAGGAAGCAATAAGGATGACGATTTCCAGCCTTAATTGGATGTGTGAGAGAGGGAAACATTAGATGGAGAATCCAAATTAATTAGTTTTAATTATTATAGCTGAAAAGAGTGCTGCCCCTTAACTACCGGTGGTGACTCTGGCTCAATTTCTGAGTGTCTTCAAAATTGATATTGACCCAATGCTGTGGGAAATTTAAAAAAATTGAAGCACTGTAAACACATGGAAACAAATACTTAAGGAACTATTTTACAGAGTGTTTTAAATGATAAATAAACTGTCCAAAAAATTGGTATTATCAGAAATGAGTGTCGCTAACTGCCATAGTATTTATTAAATGGGTTTCAGCCTCCAGTTAAGAATTCGAAGGCATGCGTCATCACATCATGCGTCGAGAATTTGAATGTATTACAAATGCTGTTCGCACTGGACTTCCTATGTGGTGAGCTGGTATTACTGGTATGCTGCCTGTTACACGCGAATTGCTTAAACGACTCATTGATAGCCATCTCTACTTGATCACACGGATATCCTGTCTCTGTTTATTTGATAATCTCTGTTTTATATATTGCTCGAAATTATGTGAGTTTATGTATACCGGTTATCTCCTGAAAGCAAAGTTTTCGTTGTGGTGTTCTGGGGTTTTTCATGTCGCAAGGCAAGCATCTATAAGAACTCCAACAATTTCCTCAGACTTTCCTGGTTCAAAGAAACCAGTTTTCACTGTTTTCCTTTAACATCTTAAGTCTTGGTCTAAGTATAAACTTATTAGAAGAAACATAATGAAAATAAAATACGATGATTTTATACATTCCATACATTCCTAACTTGGAATAAGGATGTTTCGTAGAGTTTACTAGATATCTTGTGGGAGTCATTAGCTATAGAAATGCGCAAATTCAATAGAAATATGACAAGATCTTAGAAATAATCGTTTGGTTACATGTGAAGAAATACGCAAGGAAGTTAAAAAAGTCAAACAAAGAAATAGAAAAAGGGAGGATAATCAGTAGAAAAGGAAAAAGAATCAGTCAAGATCTTGCTAAAGCAACAAGGTATTGACGGAGAGCTAATGAACAGCGTTTACTAATATCACCAGTACTTAACAAAATGGTGTCCAAAAGGATTAAAAATGACAAATAATCATTGGACACTCTTAATGTCTTGACAAACTTCCGCTCAAATCTGGTCATTTTTTGTCAAGTTTAGGGTTGGTGCAGCATGAAAGAATACAATGTCCGCTGGACACCAAAAGTGTCTTGAAGTATCATGGGGGCTGGGACATATTCCACTGGATATCTTGGCTTATCGAAACTGGTCATTTTTTGCAAAGTTTTGGGTTAATGCCGCAAAAAATGACTTTAAAGTGTCCGGTGGACACTAAAGATGTCCGGAAAAGTACGAACATTTTTTCAATGGATTTGTTTTGAACGGTGTGGATCGGTGTGGATCGGTTCAGCATAGCAGTAGACCATGAATTATAGCTTCAAATCCATAATGATAAAGACGAGCCAAATCTTTCTTTTTTTTATCTATTTTACACTTTTTTTCACTTTTTTTGTCTATGCTGCATATTCATCTAGGACCTTTTATTACAAGATGATTTTTTTCAGAACATATTTTGTTAATTTATCTTGCTCTCTTCATTAAAAATTCAATTACATAGACTAAATGTACCCTAGTCGACTTCATTTTTTTTTGTCAAAAGAAAGCAAAATATCGATTTAAAACCTGTCTTATAACACTGAATACTTTCCCAAAGGTTTAATTGGAATAAAAAATACCATATATACATGATTGAGATTAAGTGGGTTACTTATTTAAGACAAAATATACGTTTTTGGTGTCCAACTAGGGTACACTAACGTTAATTAAAACATTAATGACATAATATTTGAATAGGTTATATACCTTTCTCGTAATGTCGTATGCCCTTCTCTTCCTCGTTTACACGCTATCATTTGTCTCTCAACGTTTTAGTTGATAGTAGCTGTCAAATGTGTGATTATAATCATTTCTAGAAAATACGTCGTCTCAAGAAAGATGTATTGTGGGCAAAAGTCTTAATTAGAAAATTGATAATGAGAAGTTTGTAAAAGATTTTATTGAGTATTGATATTGCGACCGATCATTATAAGGGATTATCTGCAAATTACATCTTGAAGATCTTGATTGGGGTTATCATGAGTTTAGTCTGACCAAAATATCAAGAAGAGTCGGCAAAAATAAAGAGTCGGCAAAAAAGTAAGTTGCTTTTTACCGACTAGATTTTCGAGTTAAGGCACTTTAGGTGGTAGATCAAAGAAATTTAGGTAAAAATTCGCGTCTCTTTAATTTTTTATTTATTTATTTATTTATTTATTCTATTTATTTCACCGTAAATAATACTTTACATGGAAAGAGCATTGTATATGTAAACTTAAATGAAATATAAATTGGCTGCAAAATTTGGATTGAAACTAAGAGATGGAGCTCCTAGTTTCAAATAATTTTTTGAGAAAAAGAGCCATAGATACGAGCTATAAATACGAGCTATTTTCTCGAATAATATAGTTCTTCCTACCTTATATTTATTGCAATTTATTAAAAAATGTACTTCATTTTCGATTGCGTTTATACTGCAGAACGAATTCCTCTTCCTTCTTCGATCATTAGATTATGATCGGATAGTCTAAACTTTGTAAGGGTTTTTATACCTAAAGCCAGTCATACTTTCCAAGAATTTTTCAAATCTTGGTTATCCATTCTTTGAAGGCGTATTCATCTATCATGTCTTTTGATTTCTTTTTCGGCAAATTAAAAATATTTTTATGACGACCTTCTCTATGGTCTATTGTGCCGTTGAAGTATCCAATAGAAGATATAATGGTATTTCTAGATTCTGATTGCCTTATTTTATAATTTTATAATTTTACCGGCCAAGTTCTGCTCTGATTAGAACATTGGCTGTAGTGCGGTTTACACCTTATATGCTTTTGATGAATGAGAGGTGTACTTTTTCAATACCATTTGCGTCCCATTTATCTTGCGTTTGGTTCATATATAATTCCCAAATTTCACTGCCGTATAAAAGAATAGGGGAAATCAAACTATCAAATAATTTCAATTTAGCTTTAGTTGAAAGATAGGAAAAATTTACGCGACTTTTTAAAGCAAAGATAGCATTAGTAGCTTTTCTACTTAGATCTTTCAACATAGGAGAGAATTTCCCCTTTTTATCAATTGACATGCCGAAGTATTTGAACTGCTTAACAAAGTCAATGTTCGTTTTATCAAAGATTAGGCCTTTTGATTCTTTTTTAACTTGTTTATATTTTCTTTAAGCTCATTAAGCCTTAAGGGTTTGTTCGAATGTTCATTTAACTCATCATCTCTTACATTGTGAACATCACTAATTTCTGTGGTCTTTTTAAAAAGACTTTCCAAAATTCTTGATCATTCATATGTAAGGAATCGGAAAAAAGAGTATTTTGATTTTCCAAAATTCGATTTTCTTTCTACCGCATAGCTTTTTGTATTCTTTAATCAATCCTTTATGTTCTTTTCTAATGTGATTGTTTAATGGGTTTTTATTTTTAATTTTTGCTACACTCCTAGTCTTTTTTTGAATTTTTTTGCATTCATTGTCATACCATTTCTTTTTAGAATATATGTGTTCATTATAAATTACTTTGTCTTTTAGAGAAAGGCTTGCTGCTTTTTGAAAAATTTCTTGAAGTTTCCTTCCCGAGGATTCAACAAGGCCTGCCTTAAGGAAATGATTTAACTTGTTACATTTAAAATGGGAGGTCTTTTTGCAATATTTGCAAATAGAAGACTTATATCAACCCTTGAGGAAAAAGTTTGGACCATGTTTATTGAATTTCCTTTGTAGAAGACCAAGCAAGAAAAAGGCCTTGTGGTAAAATTTCAAGATTATATTTGAGTATACTTAAATGAGAAAAAAACATGTTGAAAATAAGAAACGAAAAGTTGTTTTGAGTCTAAAAGTTACAAGACTGTTGAGAAGTGATCTTCAAAATCAGCTAGATATCCAATCTTGGTACCATTTCTTCGTACCATTTCTTTCTTCATAGATTTATATAGATGTTGCCAGCATGAGTTAATTATCTCATCTTTTTTTTAGTTTTTTAGCTATGTTGAATATTTCCTTCTTTTCTTGATTCAGATTGCCGTTTATAGAAATATTGTTTTGATATCTCATTCATTAGCTTTTTTTACAAATTTCTTTCTGTTGGATTTTATATTGTAGGTGTCATGTCGATTTATCATGTGAACAATTACAGTGTTCTTCTTCTCCCTTTTCCTTCTTGAGGCGATGACAGGCATGAATATCTTTTTTTAGTGATTTTGTACGTTGTTCTTTCTGTGATACCATTGACAATTTCTAGTACTTAACCTTCAAGTTTTTCTTGACGTATTGAGTCTGGTATACCAATTATTTCGAAGTTTTATCTCCTACCATACTGATCTTCGACACTTTTCTAGGCGGAACAATGACAGAAAATGGCAGAAAAAGACAGAATTTTTCCAGGAAATGTCTAAAAGGACGGAAAATGAAGGCATTTCCCAAAAAATGTCAGAAAAAGATGGAAAATTATGTCATTTTTTGTCAAATGACGTTGTCTCTAGTAGGGATGGGGGGTCTTTTTTTTTCAATTTCGATGAATTTGTCATTGAAGTTGTTGAGATCGCCATTCATTTTTTTGATTGCTTTATTTATTTTTCTTATTTTATTCTTTTAGCGAAGCTGTGTCAGCACACACTTGTTTGTACTTGATTTCTATGAGTTGTAGTTTCGAAATGAGTTATATCTTTCTTCTTTTCGTCAGCCAGCATTGGCCTTCATTTCTTTGGCCAATAATTGTAGATCCTCTTCACTGATATTCATTAGGTTAATGTCAGTATTTCCTTAAAACATTGGTCCATTCGGTATGAGATCCAAGCGCGAAGTAGATGTCCCATTATCATGATTTATTTTATGATTTGAACATAATTAGATTATATGATATTTTTAAACTTCAATTAGGTTTTATTGCTACTATTAATAAGATTGGTCCTTGTCAACATTTTTTAAATTTCAATTTGCAAATGATATTCATTCATACAACACTCAATTTTCTGTCCAAGATAACATATATAGAGCATGTTCTGGAACTAATCGTTACAGACAAAAAACAAATCAGAAACAAAGGAGCCAAGTTATGGAATGAATTAGATCTAATTTAAATAAACTTATAAGAAATTCCTTATTGCATAAAATATTAAGCTAACTAAATTATGACAACTCATTTTACTTCATACCTAGCTTTAGGTAAGGTAAGGTAAGGTATGCACTTATGATGAAACAGTCATGCATAGCCGTAGGCTAATCCGCGGACTATAGCTCCATCTAGTGTTTCGTCAGGTACCAACTGACTACC
>JAUKPT010000577.1:0-19110 GCA_032273505.1 Nanomia bijuga
AGTTGCTATTATAAAATGCTATGATTGGGTTCTTAGGCATAGGTTCTTATTCAGCCTTCCCCAATTATAATTAAAACCATCCAAAAAGGTCAACGGGATTGAAAGTGATCAAAAGGTCCTGTACGGTCCTATCACTAGTTCCTATATCGTCCTTATCGGTCGCAAGTAGTTATCTAAATTGTTTTCGTGGTCGTATTAGGCTGTGACAAGTATAACCATTCAAATCTTCTACAAATTAAGAACAAAGATCCATGTAGAAAATTAAATGTTGGAGCTTATCTTTGTTAATTAGATATGTTATGGAGGGTTCGAGTAGCAAAATAACGTAATTTTTGGGTTTTATAAAAATAATGGGTACAGGTTGTCATAAATGGCATCCAAAACAAGCCGACTACAGTAATTCAAAATGACGTAATTTGATCTTTTATTAGAACTTAAATTTATGATAAGATTAAGGAAAATCAGTGAGCCAATTAGAATCTAAATCCAGCAATATTCAACCAATAATATGGCATATTTTTGTTCAATTTGTAGACAATTCTTTAGCTTCAAAAACAATACTTGCTCATAACTGATAAGAAGTCGAAAATACTGTTTTTCGTGATTTCTTTTAGACAAATTAAAAAAATAGCGTGTCCTTCTTCCTTATTAAATAATTAGAAACGTATAGAAAGAATTGCACGATATTCTATACGTGTCGGTTTTGATGAAAGCAATTATGGAGGGTTGTCATAGCAAATGACATTCCAAAATGAAATTCATTGTCAAGCCATGTGTAATTAAGATTGTACAAAACATAAATTTTTCTTAAGTGAAAAACAATTTTATCCTTTATACCTTATATGAAGTTTGATAGAAACAATGTTCGTGATTCCATCCTAGTTGAATGTCATTTTCGCTTATCAACAAATTGAAAGCGTGGAGATAAATTTCTACGGTAACTTTTGCAAATCGTACATTTTCTAATGACTGGTTAAGTATTTTATTTTTTTACATCAGACACGACGATACGTTTCAATAAAACAGTCAAAACTTCCATAAATGACATATGAGTGTGGTAGAAATTTTATCTTTGTATAAGATTATAGTAGACAGCATAAAATGAATGAAACATGGAGTTCTTTTTTTTTGGTTCATGAAATCCCAAGTTATTCTTTTTAAAAGACCAAAAAAAGGATACACTCTTTTCCTGTGTATACCTCGACGGCACAGACCTCTTTCAATCTCTAGATTTTCTTTGCCACCGACTGTTGTTAAAAAAACATCATTAATCACCAAAATATCTATCATTTTTGTCAGCATAGACCTTAATGTATTTTGGGAAATTTCAAGCAATTTGTTTCCTTCTTGTTTATGTTATGATAAGAAGCATATAAAATATTTTCATTAATATAGTGGAGCTGGTAGAAGATTTCCTTAATATGCTATTAAAAGGGAAAGGTGGTGTCTATCTGCAAAAAAAGATTCATGGTTATCGTTTCCATTGCCATTGATACGAAATTTAAATCTCCTTTGATTATTCACAGCCTTTTATTAAATAAGGCGGTACAGAATTGCTTTGCAATTATGAAAAGAAAATATAATTTGAAATGGGAAGGATATACATTCAGCCACCATCTATTGTGCCACATTGTATTCAAAATAAAGCAAAAAAGCAGCTCATTATTTCATATCATTTTTTATTGAAAAACATTTGCTATTTGGATACTTGTGGCATACATCCAGAGAATTTTTCAGATTCATAAAAAAGCAATTTGATTCGATAGTACTCGCGCAATTCTGTTTGATAACAACAAAAATTTCGATTGATATATTATTCCACGAAGTAACCCCTCCTTTAGCCACTTTGTTTTTATTATAAGACGTTATGGAAGAACAGGTTCTGCATGTGACATTAGATTTTTAGGGAGGGGCCAAGAAATGGTTGTTTACGTTTTGTAATGGTTGCCGGAACTTTACAACTCTGTGCAAGAAAGAGTTTAGGATGATCTATTTATTAGATTGAATTTAGCTCAAACTAAATCTCTGACGTGAAACTGAAAATTCCTTTGTGAATGTACTTTGATGTCCTATATTTGCCAAAAACTCTCAATTAGTTATAAGCACAAATATGATTCGTAAATCTCTTTGAAACTATCAAATTAATGATCAAAGAGTTGCACTAAGTTTGGGTTTAGTCGATTGGGGTCGATCAAGGTGAAAGCAAATTACGTCTTTGCAAAATGTCAAACCTGTTACGTTAATAGATTTAAGCATTTACACCAAAATATGTTTTACTATGCTTAATCGTTCGATATTTTTTATCATAATTCATGAAGTGTTTCAGCCTAGAAATGTTCTTAAAATGTTTTCGTCAAATGTTTTTCTTGTTGATTGTCTTGAACAAAACTTAATTTCAACAACCTTAAAACGATTTCATGTTAGACCTTTGGACGTTATTTTGGTTAATAACAACTTTCAGCCTGATCTAATTTAGTTCTTTGATTGGTTGAAAATTTCATCATAAAGAATCTGATTGGCTTTCTTTGAAATGCTTTCATCATTTTTGATTTTAACAAAACATCAAATTATGATTTTTTTAAATGAACCAATCAGCCCGATCTCTTTATCACTTTCCCATGAAGTATTTGTCATCAACCACTGAAGAATACTTCAAATGTTTAAAAACCAATAAAGATTTGTGAAGCCTTAAACAGGATTTCACTTAATTCTAATCTCACAAAATTTCAAATTGAAAATCTTCAAGTATAAGTAATACTTAAGAGTTTTACATCGATATCTTCATGTATTAAGGATATTTATATTTATTAGGATTATATAATTGTAAGGATTGCTAATCCTTGACTACCTTCACATGGTGCAGTCTGTTAGTAGTGAAAGGTACCAAATGCATATAATTATTCCTTGGTATCTCTCGTGAACTAAAAGTCAAGAACAAGGTGGTTAGGATTTAGGGTTAGGGTTAGGGTTAGGTTTAGGATTTAGGGTTAGGATTTAGGATTTGTCCTCTAATTATCTTTTGGCAAACTAAATCTTTGGGTCTTGTTCAACCAATCAATAACAAGCTTGCTATCCTTGGCAAACTAAAAATTTGTCTTGTTCAACCAATCAGATTAAGCTCTCTGTCCTTGGCAAATAGTCACATGACCTATAGGAACCAATCAGAATTAAGCTTGCCTCCAATGGATCCTCGCAGAGCCATTCTATGATTGTCAACATACAGTTTTACTACTTCCCTTATCTTACAGACTTAGTAAACCTTAATATTGATTATTATACGGTTCTTTGATGCTCGCAAAGAGCAATTCATCAAAAAGATGGTTATGCAGCTTATGCAATATGGTATTGATAATCGAATATGTGAATTGATGAATGCGCTATTATTATTTAATGCCACCACAGTATTGAAGTAAACAGAATGACCTGCTTATGTTTTAGATAGCTCCTATGATGATCTTATATAATTTTTCATATGATTGAATTTGGCTAGTTCACACTCTTTTTTATGATATAAAAACCAGAAAGATCGAATTGAGGTTCATTGTGCTTATTTATATGGGGAACATTTTTTATCAAATCCAGCCTCGACTTGTTCTTGATTTTACTTCTGGCCAAATATCACCCAAGATTTTCTTATAATTTTTTTTTTATAAAAAGGAGTGTACTTTATCCAATGAAATTTGTTCTAGTAAGAATTGTACCGTTGGTCTTTGATAGATATAGTCCTTCTTTGATGCTCAATGGTGTATTCATCATGAAGAATATTTCGAAACTCATAGGTTTATTATACATGAGACCTTGGTCAGAGTTTTCCAATTTATGACACATTTTTTCATAACCTGTCAACTAAAATAGCTCTAATAACTCTCTGTTATCATTATTTAATGCCACTACACAAAAGGGAACACAAAACCTTCTTAGATTGATATACACGCTTTTTTTTATAAGAATAGTGTTTTTTAGGTTCAAGATGATTATTCTTAACTTTTTGGCCAAATTCATTCTGGCATATTCTTAGCATTTTCTTAGTATACACATCATGTTTAAGAGGAAGGATATCAGAATTTATGCCCTAAATCTTTGTTAATTCAATTTTTAGCCTTTTACAATGTTTTATGTACATTAAATAGTCTGCTTTGTTTTATCACTTTTTTCTTTTTAACGTTATAACGTACTCACATGGAAAAGTGATCGGTGCATTTAATAGTCTGCTTTGTATTATAATTTCTTTCATTTTAATGGTGTGAATATGCTTAGCTTGGCATAAAACTTCAAGACTTCAAACTTCTTAAGGAAAATTCAAGATGATGATATTCTTAGCATATTCTTAATTTTTCGTCGAATTTCATCTTGGATATTATTATAGAGTATATTCTTAAAATAAAAAGCGCGTAGCTCCTATAATGATCTTATATTATTTTGTTATATTCTGTTTGACCATACAGTACACAATTATCTACAGTTACCTTCTTGAACACACACCCAACACACTTTACGTCATATGAAAATATGCATCTACTGATGCATCAAATGGCTACTAAAAACAAAACAGTTTATATCCTTAACAACCAATTACCTGGTCGTTTGATTACTAATAGGTTTATTCAACTCATTAATATTAAAAGGACAAGCCCAGTCTGGGAATTGTATTGAACAATATGAGAGAAAACCAAGAGAAAAATATGCAATCATAATGAAATGTAAAGATTTCTTTAAAAGAGACCTCGCTGATAATCCTCATCATACAATTTTTGAAGCTATCATGCTTCAAAGAGCGAAATACCAATAACTGTATGCGAAAAATGTGCCACCGCTTTCTAACTGATTTTCATAATTGAAAATATGTAACATCCACTTTTTTATACATATTCTTTCTTTTGAATAGCAATGTTTACAAATAAGTTTGCGCAAAAAAAACATGACATTTGAAAATTAATTATATAAACAAACATCAGTCGTTGATATTAAGGCCATTTTGTTGATTTGCGGATGTAATACTTCCGTTGAATTACTCTTCAAATGGAAAATATCAGTGTACGTTATGTAGGGTTGGATGTTTTCCCTGATAATCTCATATATTATTCAGACGTTTTTTGTAATGAAATTTGAAGGAAAGATTGAATTTGGATCTTGTTTTTAACCTTTTAAATTGTTTACTACGTCGAAAACAAATGTTCAAGGTTCTTTTTGCAATATAAAATTTTGCTTCTCTGGTACTGATAATTTCTAAATCAATACTGAAAAAAATACATGCCAACATTAAGAAGGTTTTAAAGCTAATTGTTAAAATATTTGATAAAAATATGAAATTCTCTGATATTTGAATCAATGTATAGTGCATTGGTATACATAAATTATATATAGTTGAAATAAAATAATTTAGCTATGAAAAAAGGTTTGTTCATTAAATAGCCTGGTTTTTATCAATAAAAGATGATATATCAAATAAGAAAAAATGTAGATAAGGATATGAGCGAAGATGATGGAAACCATCTATTTTTGCTGGTTAATTAAATTAATATTTTTGAATGACAGTTACAACAATAATCAACAAAATGTATTTAAGTCATCTGTTACGCATAATGGCTGATCATTGTAAAAGTGAAATGAATCGAGATGAGATTACTAAAGATACATTTGTTATTTATTAAAATGTGAGGGAACGATTTTGTGAGACCTTATCTATATTTTATGGTGTTGAGTTCAGGTTATAATTTACTTTGCAAATTTCGGAACGAAAAGTTTTAGTAAAATAGATGTATTTTCTTTTCGGCTTGTGAAAACTTGGTTTCTTACTTCATTTTATATGTAAAGTAGATTCTTAGAGAGTTTTTTTTTAAAGATTAGTGGTGAAGAAGAATTTTTTTTTAAGAAATATAAAAGAAAGAAGAAAAATGTTGGTCAACAAACGTTCCATTAAAGGGACGCAAACGAACTGGATCAAAATGCAGACTGAGACGTTTATAAACTGGATAAATATCAATCTGAGTAGCCGAGATATGGCTATTACAGATATCGAGACTGCGTTTGAAGATGGAGTTAAATTAGTAAATTTATTCGAAGTCATATCAAAACGAACTATAGGAAAATATGCAAAAAATCCAAAATTTCATACACAGAAAATGGAAAATGTAGCTTTAGTATTAAAAGAAATGGAGTTGGATGGTGTGAAAGTAGTTAGTATTGACAGCGATTGTGTTGTCAAAGGTAATTTTAAAATGCTACTCGGGCTTATTTGGCAACTTATATTGCGATACCAAGTTGGGGGTAGTGATCCGGAAAGTGTGAAGATAAATATAAAGAAATTACTACTGCTATGGATGCAGCATGTTATACCGGATCAAAATATTCGCAATTTGACGACGGACTGGAATAGCGGGATAGCTTTATGTAATTTAATAAACGTTTTACAACCAGGTTTATGTCCGGAATATAGTACAATGGTTAAACACACACCAGTCGAAAATGTAACAAAGGGATTGGAACTAGCTGCTGAGGCGTTCGGCATCCCTCAAATCATCAGTCCCGAGTACATGGCTAGTCCAAACGTAGATGATTTAAGTATGACGACTTATCTTTCATATTTTACTCAAGACGGAGGGATAGGTGAAAAATGGACTTCGAATCTTATTACGGCATGGAATCCTGCGATTGAAATCAATGGGAGTTTTACTACAGTTTGGAGTGACGGGCATGCGCTGTGCCAGCTCGTGAATACATTTGCTCAAGATTCTATTGATGAGTCATTATTATCAGATGATCATGTAGAGAACTGTAGGCTAGTCATGGATGTAGCTCGCGAGAAATTTGGCGTTCAACAAATCATCAAGCCTGAAGAAATGGCTAACCCCAAAGTACCCGAACTTGCATGTATGGCATACTTAGTTCAATTTAGCAAATTAAATGAAAGTGGACGCTTTTTAGCAGGTGGACAGGGTCTACAAGAGGCAAAACTAAACGAAGAGAATGAATTCATAGTTTCATATCCGAAAGACACAATCGTCGAACATTTAAATGTAGTCGTTCTTAACCCGAATAATCAAATGATAAAACTAGAAACTAAAGAAATTGATTCCAAAGTACGCAGATATACATATATACCGGAAGAATCAGGAAACTACACAATAAACATTAGTTATGACGGAAAACAAATATCAAAAAGTCCATACTTAGTTCATGTATTAGCAATTGTCGATCCGCATATAATTAACGGTGAAAAACACACCGACACTAAGTTGTATTCAGAATTAAACGAAAAAATTGGTATATCAGTCGACACTAGTAAATCGGGCAAAGGTGAATTAACTGTAAGTACTATAGGACCTGATGATATAGAGTACCCTACAGACATTAAACTTGAGGACAATGGCACAAATACAGTATTTTTCACTCCGAAAATGAAAGGGAAATATTCCAGTATTGTAAAGTGGAATGGTAAGCCCATTCCACAGAGCCCATTTTATGTTTTAGTCAGTGACTCATCGAAATGTGTCCCTAAAGAACCGATTACTTGTAAAGGCAGAGTGAAGAAAAAGACAACGTTTGATATATTGACGTTAGAAGCGGGTCCAGGTTTTGTTACATCGTACGCTGAGTATAGTTTAGGACATAACACTGTTGAAGTGACTGTTACCCAGCAAGAAGAGGGGTGTTATAGTTGTTGTTTCACTCCTGATGAACCAGGTGAGTACATATTGCACGTTAATTATAGTGACTGTCCGATAAGGGGAAGTCCCTTTGACATCATTATATATGACCGCCCAAAGGTCAGTGTTTCAATCGACTCGGATATAGGTGGCGAGTCATTTAAACCCTTCTCCTTTGTCGTCAACATCCTGGACGAAGATGGTATAGGGGAATTACTTTGTTTTGTTAGCGGACCTCAAGATGAATGCATTTTGAATGAACTCGTGAAAGAAGAAACTGGTTTTCACGAATGTTTTTTCACACCCCTAGAGGCGGGGGCATACAAAATCGATGTTTATTATAGGTCGGAACTTGTAGAAAACAGTCCGTATACGGTGTATATATACCCGCCACCCGTTTGTGAGCTGGAGACTATTATTGAGGATGACGTCATTGAGATCCTAGAGGACAGCTCAACAAAGTTATACGCTGATGTCGATGAGGAAATCGGGATATCAGTCGATACACGTAAGTCATGCGAGGGGACATTAACCGCGAGTTGCATCTGTCCAGAAACGTACACCATTCACACGGAAATTCATCTTGAAACCAATGGAACGCACACTATTTCCTTTACACCGCATTTCGTTGGCAAGTACGAGACGAATATATTTTGGAATGATAAAGAAATTTTCGGAAGTCCATTCGCAGTTTGGGTTTCGGATCCAAAAAAATGTATTGTTAAAGAACCGACTATCACGCTAGGTCTTATCAACAGTGAAATTACTTTTGAAGTGTTGACAACAGCAGCGGGAATTGGGACTCTGACTTCGAATGTTGAATGTTATGAAATTGAGGATGTTGAAGTATCAACATTAGAAGAAGGACACTACAAGTGCACATTTAATCCTACTAAGAGTGGGGAGTATTCATTAAGCATTAACTTTAAGGACACCCCTATTATTGGGAGTCCATACAATATTCTTGTTTGCGACCCGGACAATGTATATTTATCACTAGACCCAGATTTAGAAATTGAAACAGATTTACTATATACCTTCGATGTTAATTTTAGAGATAAAATTGGCTACTCGACATTGAAATGCATAATAAACGGACCTGACCAAAATGAGGTCGAAAGTGACATTAAATGGGACGAAGAGAGTCTCGTTTCCTACGTTTCCTTTTACCCTTTCACAGATGGATGTTACACAGTCACTCTTCTCTATGCTGGTGTCTCAGTAAACAACTCTCCTTTCAATATTCATTCAATCACCACCCCACCCTCAAACCCTCCCGATGCTAGTAAAGTCGTAGTAACGGGCGATGACCTTTCTGAGTGTTTCGTTGGTGATTCAATAAAACTTTCAGTCGATGTTACTCATGCCGGTATTGGTGAACTCTATGCAACATCAAAAGGAGTCAATAAGAATATCGTCGAAGTGATTAAGAATGGCGAGAACATCTATGAAATCGCATTTACACCTGACGTATCAGGCCAGTACTTATTAGACATTATTTGGGATGCAAAGCATATTCCAGGCAGCCCTTTTATAGTTATAGTAAAAGACAGAACGTATCCAGAGAAAGTCATATTAGATGGAAAAGGATTAAAAGAAGGTATTGCTGGACAACAAACATTGATCAGCGTAGATGGGCGCAATGCTGGTCCAGGGCAAATTCACTGTAAGTGCCGTGCCCCATCAGGTAAAGTAACAACGGCATTGATGACAGATAATCTTGATGGTACGCAAACAATTGATCTTAATCCAAAAGAACCAGGATTACATACGTTAGATTTGAAGTGGGGACCTTACCCAATTACGGGATCACCTTTTATAGTTAAAATCCTTATACCATCTGATTCGACTAAAGTCCACGCGTATGGACCAGGCCTTATACCAAACGTCTATAAATCATTTCGAGGTATCTTTCACGTTGACACGAAGCGGGGAGGGGCTGGTGCATTAAAGGTGCGCGTTAATGGACCTAAAAAATGCTTCAAAGTCGAAATGTATAGAAACAACCCAAAAGATCGTGTCATAAACGTTCAGTATAATCCTACTCTGCCTGGAATATACACTGTGAACGTTTTCTGGTCGGATAAACATATTCCTGGTAGTCCATTTGAAGTGTTTGTAGCAGCTAAAGATAGTCATTTAGAGAAGTGGAATAAAACAAGACGAGAAGTGTTGGATGACTCGGAGCAAATCGATATGTACTCAGGTGATGATTAGATGATAGTTTGTTATGTCAAGGACGTCGACGGTAGACATGGACTATACTATACTACACTCGATACTCTAAACACAAATGTTCGACCAGTGGTGTATATTTTGTAAATCTTCCGAGTAGTTAAATGTTTTCCTTGTCATCTTTCCGTGAAGAAAGAAAATTAAAGACATAAAGATATAAATAAATATTTTTAATATATGACTGTAGACAATTGATATCAACCACATAAACCACATCTTGTTACAAAACCTATCCTGGTTAGAAGTTTTGTATTACACAACCATGAGGAATCAAGGGTAGGATCTTTCGAGAAAAAGCTCTAGCTTCCTAGTAGCGGTGCTACTTATTTGTCAAGAATACACACACCTGTGTTCGACTGAATCAGGCCTGCCAGTGTAGCGCAATCGAGTCAATCGCGATCGTGCAACGATCGCGCAAACTTCTGCAGCGCGATCGTGAAACCGATCACGCAAGGTACGGAATTTCAACTTTTGGATCGCATAAAAGTACGCGCAAGCCCTTTACGCGATCGTGTGACCGATCGCGTACTTCTTACTGAGAAAAGCGCATTTCTGTTGAATTCTCTGAAATAAATGTTTTTTTTATAAGAATAGTGTTTTTTTTGTTGGTTCAAGATGAATATTCTTCACTTTTGGCCAAATCCTTCTTAATTTATCATTTTTTTTTGGATTGAGTACAAACAACATAAATATAAAATTGATTTAGATCTAGAGAATCTTTGAAAATAAATATTGATAAAGCAAATTCAAGATGACGATATTCTTAGCATTTTCTTAACTTTTTTGTTTAATTTCATCTCGGATATTCTTACAAAAAATGTGTTTACACTTTCAAGGTATATCAGATATCCTGTGCCGTAAAAAATCCTCTTCACTACGTCAAATCATATCCTTTCATATGACCATCATTCTTGGCAAAACGACAAAAACAGTTTGTCAGTTTGACACGTGTCCAACTTGATGACGATTAATTGGACGCGCTGTAATCCCAACAACACCTCGCTCTACAAACACCATGACTACACATTGTCAACAAATATGGCGGGCACAATGGAACACAAGACATTTGATGAAGTGAGTGTTGCCAGCGACAACGCCTCGGCTTAAGACAATGTCAAATACGAATGGAAGAATTTAATAAATTCTTATACGATTTTTGTCTACAATTTTGCCGCTTGATTGGTTAAAAATTACATCAACAAGATTCTGATCGGTTTTTTTTGACATGTTTTCATCATTTTTGATTTTAACAAAACATCAAATTGTGACATTTTGAATTGAGACAAAGCTTTTTCATGCTGTAATTTTTTAACCAATCAAGCGGCTAAAATAGAGGAAATTTAACGATAACTTCTAAAAGAGAGAGTTGGGAGTTTGTCACCTTACTTCACACTATGCGGTGCGCCTTGCATGCGTAAAACACAATGGAAGTTTTTATGGCTTGTGAGAGATTTGTGCCAAGTGTGTACACATCTTTCTTGGCTGCACTGTGTGGCTTTGGCAGTCTAAGCGTGAGTACGTGAGCGCGTGTTAGTTTTGAGGCTTAAAAGGTTGGCTTAAGCCCACGCCTTGGGAGATCTTTGTTTGAATATCATTAGTGAAGTGAAGAACAATGACGATGTACATCGAACGCCAATGATAAAGGCGATTGTTTTTGTTTTTTCGGTGAAAAAAAAATCCACTTGGTTGGTGAATGTTATTATTAAAGTGCTATTTTATTAAAGTGACCCGTTTTTGGGATTGTCCGGCATTTACCTTTTATCTCTAAAAGTGGTTTAGTGCAAATCATAAATAATTTTGGTATTTGATTAGTTGGAAATTATATCATCAAAAACTTTTGTCAAAACTCAAAATCACGAAAATAATTTCAAGTTGACCAATCAGGCTCTTGCTGATGTAGTTGTGACAGTAAATGTACTAATAATATAAGTCTTGAGTCTAATCTATATTTCAGCAATCTCGCCTCTTTTCTCCTCGTCTGTAATAAAATAATGGTCAATGTATTTAACCTGTTTCTACGAATAGATCTTGGTCTTGGGTATTACTTGACCCCTATATAGATCTTTTAGTTGGATGGTTCATCCATGTCTTATCAAGCCTTGGTTGGAAATCATTTACAAAAAGGAGAAAGAAGGGGGACGGTGGAAAGTTTAATAGGTTCACACCTTAACCTATAAAAACGATGAAAAAAGAATGAAAAAAAATGAACTATTCTCTCAGAGTGTTTTTAATAAACAAGGCGTTATTCTCATCTGCAATTCCAAATAAAACACACTCAGACGCAAAACCATTAGAAGTGTTGATTTTGGAGAGAGATATTAGGTAAGAATGTACTGTTTGTATGTTTGTGTTAGTAAAAGGAAAAAAGATTTTATTTGATTCAGAAAAAGTGGTGATTTTTGAGGGATGGTAAATTCTCTACTGCTTGATTGTTTACATCTGGAAGATTTTGATTGGTTTACTTAAAAGAATCTTGACATGAGGCTTACATTAAACAAAAATTAAACATCATCAAGATTTTCAATGGTTGGGTTAAAAATGTTATCGTGAGTCATGACATGATGACATTTTAAAATCAGCCATTAATATTTTTGATGACGTGATTTTCAACCAATGAAATAGCAGGTTTAACTATAATTTGTAGACAATCCTTAGAGGCGTTTTATCAACACCTCTTGGCCATACCTTGATGTAATTTGCTTTGGAATCGATTTCAACGTGCCAGTAAAAGGAAAGGAAATTTGTGTTTAATTTGATAGTGTAGATGTTTTTTTTTGTGCGTTTCTGGAGAATGATGAGTTATATCCTTGTTTAAGGTTGGTTTCTAACTTATTTTCTTAACAAAAAGTATCTGTTAAGGGAGGAGGGGATGAGGAGGGGTGGGGGTTGAGGTCAAACATAATCTGTAAAGAAAAAAATTAGCTCTCCCGAATATTTAGGTAGAAAAAGTAAAATAGTTTGAAATAACGTTTTAGGCGACATCTCACCCTCCATCATTTCTCGCTTTTACCCTAAGAAAAAACTAAAAAAACTGGTTGTTTGTTAAGACAAGGGGGGGAGTTAACTCTTAAAAGACATCTACTGTTAGAAAATACCTGGCAAAATAACTGAAATTAATTTAAACATGAATGCTGTTAATATGTAAGAAAAAATTACCTGGAAGTGAGAATCGGGCTGTAGGAATATTGTAGTTAATAGTCTATTGTTAAGAAATATATATTTTAATTGGGCAAATCTGTGATGTACATTAAATGAAACCAAGAAAGAAATAAACAAAATAGACTATTACGTTATTCGTTTACGTTTTCATAGGAATTAAAGCATTTTACCTTTTTAGGAGGGACGTTTGTTTCAATAAAAAGCGACGTGAAATAGCTGCATGCAAGCTGCGTATAAGGCCCATAAGGCAAAGGTATTTGAAATCGAGAAAAATATGGATTTTTCTTTCTTTTAATTGGGTAAATCCGTGTTGTATATTAAATAACATAAGACAAAACAATAAATAAGATAGACGGTTATGTCATATACATTTAAAGCTTTTTACTTTTTAGGAGGGGAAAGGGGACGTTTGTTTGTGATAATACTTGAATGTGAACATGAGAAATTTACATGGAATATTTTTCCAGACATAACTTTTTTCAATTTTCTCGTGATTTCATGTTTAGGGAGGGTTTATATAAGAGGTGAAGATCTGTTTTTAATTTCCAAAAGAGAGAAAAAAAAAAGAAATCTATGATGATGATTCTTATATGATGAATCACTAGCCGCATTCATATCATGAGATATTTTGTCACAATTTTCTGCCCCCTAGAGGGGCAAACAGGTTCAAAAATTCTGTTAAAGGTATTTGGGATTTCGTTTTTTTTCGGGATTTTGGGATTTTCTTTCGGGATTTTGGGATTTTTTCTCAAAGTGACAAAGATTTTTTTATTTTCCTGTTTGACTATTTTCTTCCTATTACGCGTTACACGTTACTTGTTTGATGAGATTCACCAAGCAAAGGAATAATAATAATTACGAGGGAAGGGTACATTCCAAAAATCCAGAAAAATCCGAAGAAAAAAACAAAAATCCAAAAAAAGGTAAAAATCACATACGCCTTTTTTTTAAAGCTTTTTACCCCTCGAATAATTGTTTTCAAAATAAAAGGTGTGTATATTCTGTACAAATGTTTAGCACCGCTACTCGGATGCTCAAACGTTACCTTGGAGTATCCCACCATTAACCAACAAAAATACATAATAACTCCTGCTAACTAGGGTAGGTTTTGTAACAAGAGAGATTTTGCTTGCTTGATATTAATTGTCTTCAGTCACAGATTTATACTTTTCTGTCTTTAATTTATTTTCTGCTCGGAAAGATGACAAAGATACATCTTGCTAACCGGAAGATTTACTGAGTATACACCACTAGTCAAGTCTATTATAACTTCTTTATTAAATTCTTTGTACTCATTTCATTAAGATTGCGTTTTCAGTGGAAATATGGAAAATATATCCAATGAATTCCTGAATACACTCCTTTGAGGGCGAATATTTCTTTTTTTAAGTTAATGATGATAATAGATCAAATGGATCACGATATATGTATGTTAAGCCTTCTGTGAGACCAGTAGATGAGTGAAATAATTATTGAAGATACCATATCCACTATTGCGTTTTGACCATAAAAGTTAATTTATTGAGTTAGGGGGAGGGGGGAGTGAGGGCATTCCTGCATTCTGTAATTTGTTCTCTGTATATTTCTCCCTCTCTTACTGACTGTACATAATGTTTCATCAATCCTTATCACTCATAAAACTTCCGTAATAATATTTACTATCTAGTTGTCTACAATCACACAAACACACTCACTCACTCACTCACAAACACTTCCAAAAAGACCTTACTACTCATACATTTCTTTAACGTAAGGCCACGGCCACTTTAACAATGTGCCGGGAAAAAGGTTGTCTTAATACTGGTGAGCACCTCCCTCACTATACAATTGTAATGTAAAGGGGGCGTTATGAGACAGCCCTTATCACACGAGACTGAAACATGTCGATAAACAAATACGTGATTGATTGATAAGGTCTGTACACACTTGATCAGATTCGTTGTGTATTTGTCCAGCGGATTAATGGCCGAGCGATTAAGTGTCAAAAAAAAAGAAAAAGAAAAAAAAAGTGTCACACCTATCAATACTAGGTACCTGAATTCAATACTTCAATTTATTGCAGGCTATAAAACATCAATTCAATTGTGATACTACAACCGTAAGGCTGTAAGTCCGTCGGGTCAACCCATGCCATGTGAAGGTAGTCAGTTGGTACCTGACGAAATACTATATTGAGCTATAGTAAGCATATTAGCTATGCTATGCATGACTGTTCCATCATAAGTGCATACCTTACCTTACCTTACATTACCTTTTTAAGTCACATTAAACGACATAGGGACGATAGAGACTTGGATTACCACAGATATATAATATTCAGGCGATGTTATGGTCGCCAACTCATAGGCAAGTGGTCTAAACACGATGTGAGGTGCTATGTTTTGTTTGTCTGGATTAATACAGAGAAAACCAGTCACACTAATCAATACTAGATGTCATGTGCGATCTGAATTAATGACCAAGTCGCGCCAACAATATTTCAATTTAACGGTAGTTCCAATTGCTCTGAAATATTAAAAGCTAGATAACAATATTTAAAACTGTAATTTCGTAGGGTCGACCCATTCCATGTGAGGGAAATTGTTTAGTCAGTTGGTAAGTAGAAGGACTATCATCCATGCTCGGAGTTTAGAAGTTGAGTCCTAAAATCATTTGGACTCAACTTCTAAGAAATGTAATAATTTCACTAGAAATCGTTTGTAGAAGGGCTCGTTTGAAAGACATTTTATCGTAGATGATGATTATATAGATAAAAAAAACATGTTTTGGAATTTACTGGAAATACCAAGAAAAGGGTTCAAATCAATTGGACTTAATTAGTACAGGTCTCCTTGCACTACTGAGCATTGTTTGTATCTTCGTTTTATTTCGATTGAAAAGGAAGATGTCGGTTTCTTCATTTAATTATATTTGTTTTGTTGCTCTTACATCAGCACTAGTTGTTTTTGTCGTTCAAGGTTTCGATACCCTTCTTTGTTTTCGAGAAGAATTTAGAGTCCCAGGGAAAATTGACGGTGGCTGTGTAGGTCGCTTGCCTCTTCCTTGAACAGTTATACAATCGCAATTGAAATATGAAACGAGATTGTGAGATTATGAGATTGGTGTTGATTTGGCATTGCTTCGATCCATTTAATTCTATCATCAGGATATTTAGTAATTGAGGCACTAACTGTTTTAGAATAAGGTTATCCATGATAATTTCTATTGCAATTAAATGCACCACAACGACGTGGCATATTTTTGTATAAAACATATAAGTATACATAAATTTCCAACTACCATGTCCAACTACTATAAATAGACCGGCCGTATTTTGAGGTTTGTGCCACCGTAGAGGGCCATTAATGTCACTGTGATTTTTTTTTCTTTTAGGTCTATTGGTCCGACCAATATTAGTCTTAATTAGCCTAATTTTGGTACAATCCAGTAAAAAGTGCATTTTCAAAATGTTCAATTATAAAAACGGATTAAATAGTTAGATTGGGCATGAAAAGAAGACGAAAAAAATGGTATGGTTTGCCATATTTTGATCAAATGGTCAGGAGTTATTAGTGTTTAAAGTTTCAAAAAGAACTGCTGATTCAGTATAATTTCACCAATTTTGCAAATTTCAATCACAATTATCTCGGAAAGTAGAGATTTTTAATTCCCAATCCAGATCTACTCCATCTATTGTTTAACTCGCGTATTCACATGCTTGACTTTATATTGTTTAACTCGCATACGGTTTGTTTTTATTATTATATCTTCGTTTAGGTTTGTTGTAGAAGGTTGCATTAATAAACACAAATTTTGATCTGAATAATTTGAGTATTTAATATTCTGGCGCTATTTTTAGAATTGATTATTTTGAAAATGCACTTTTTATTGGATTATACCAAAATTATGCGAATTAAGGCTAATAATGGTCGAAAGGTACCTTTATCCCAAGAACAAGCCCGTTTACCAAGATTTTTCTTTTTATATAGACCTCAAAATACGGTCTAAAAGCTTACCAGAATTTAAAACAAGATTTTGTTTTAACGGTAATAACGGAGTGAGGTAGTAGAAGGTGTCGAAAAGAACAACCTGTGATTAAGTTAGGTATACCTAAAAATGAAACATGTCTCACAGTTGATGTTAACATATCAAATGTTTATTTAAGCAAAATGAGGCGTAAGGTAACTTTCTTATATCAAAGCCCTTTGAAATACCGTAAAAGAAAAAAGATCTAAAAAAGAGATTGTTTTAAAGATTTCCTAAGCAATGTAATATTATGTTTAGTAAAAAGATTTTATGAATTATTAAAAATAAAAGCATTGTACCGGCAAATGGCACTTCTACATAGGACTCAACTTCTCACACCCGAGATGAGAAGATGGAAGTCCTTCTACTTAAGGAGTCTATGGTTGGTAGCTAAAACACCAAATGGCTCTACAGTTGGTGGATGCCCGAGACGGCTTATAACTTACCTTAATCTTTTTCTAGTTTTTTCCCGTACGCCGATGTACAGTACTCGATCTTAATGTTATCTTGATAAAAATTTGTTATTTTTAGTATTTGGCTAAACTTGGTAAAATTCTAGAAATGAGAGAAACGAAAGATAAATATTGAGCATATGTTCCAACAACATAACATTGTATCTAGTGTGATCAGCCCTTAAATAGTGATCATTCAAACATTATTACATGTTATATAATAAATACTCTTCTTGTCAATTAGAAGGCCACGCGTTGTGTTCCAGGAAGAGGGTAATTAGCATGTCTGTTAATTATGACATCCTTCTTCATCATGTTACAACCTGGTGCATTGTTGTCTCTTGCAAGGGCCAATCTGGAGAGTATGGCAGATGCACCCCGAAGTAATTTTAAGGGGGGGGGATAGGTGAGCTAGCGTGCACCCCTTGAGAAAGGCCAAGCAAAGGGAGTTGTGGGAGACATATTATATTTTACTGCACCCCCGAGAGTAAAAGGTTGGATGTTGCACCCCGTGCACCCGAAGATTTTAAAGTGCACCCCGAAGCTCTTCGGTAGATCCACCTTACTTTCCAGACTGGCGCTGCTAGAAGAAGATTTCAGGTCTTTGCACTCATGTCAATAGACGTTTCGCAGGTATTAACGGAGTACTCACATGGCTTTCTATGGATTGCCTTTTTGTCTCATCATTTTTATCTATATACAGTGTCATTCTTGATTAAGGTAGTATATTCACTTTTCCAGCGTGTCGTGTTTAATGTATGGCACAGCAAATTCGGTAGCTACAGTGTGTATCAGAACATTGAAAACATGAACTTTAAATGGATATTATACAGGAAGTTGTTATCGGAGCAAGGTGATCTTTATACCACAAGAAGCGCCTTTTCCCCTCTTTCCAATGATATCAATTTTATCAAAAATGAAGAAATAAAAGGAAAGAAAATCGAAAATGACTCAGAAAATGAACCAGAATACTTTTAGAGATCCAATAAAATTAAAATTAAAATTAATATTGAAAAAGTGTGAAATATATGCATTTTTCGCGAGTATGCTTTCAAGGGTAATTAATTGTCCATTATTACAGTGCTAAAGTTGAAGGTTTAAGATTGTTTTACTTATTACGTAACCCTAATATCATAGATAGGTGTCTGCGTTTTGGATACGACATTACGTATGGTAGATAGGTCTTTTACTCTAACTTTTACGCAAATTTAACTTTTTACTGGGGAGGGAGGTAGGGGTCGTCAAAATTTTACTGCCTAGCGGCGCAGAAATTTCTGCCTGAAATACTAAGTTCCCTAATCTTTTATTAGATAATCCAAGGGCTCTATAAATAAATGTTCCTATCTAATTGTACAATTCTTTTTCACCTCTTTACATCTCAGTGATATATATGAAGCCTATCTAAAAAACTTTGCATTTGTATATCATAAACTGGTTGTTTAAAGCATGTTTAATTCTGTTTAAATCTAAACATTGCCTAAGCCTTTCTTACACAACTCCTAGGAAAAATACTAAAAGAAAACAATGTTCTAACCGAATTAAGCAACGCTGAGCATTTACGACAATGTGTAACGACAATCTTAACTCAAGCAGCTTAAAGATACAACGACGTT
>JAUKPT010000578.1:0-19099 GCA_032273505.1 Nanomia bijuga
TATGATACTCTAGGCACGCTTATGATACTCTAGGCACGCTTATGATACTCTAGGCACGCTTATGATACTCTAGGCACACGGATGATGAATTTGATGAAAAACTTTTTTTCGATTTTTTTTCGATTTTTTTTTTAAAAATAAACTTTTTTATATTTTTTTTATTTTTTTTTTATTTTTTAAAAAAAAAACCTTATGATACTGGAGGCACGCCATACTGTAGTCCCTATACAAAAAGCATAATACTATACATATCATGCGCTATAGACTACACACATTTGCGGATTTTTATGAAATAATGTTTGGGGTAAATTTTAAGGTTATTCCTTGACATACACATGTAGTAAGATTTATATCAGACAACTATTGTTGAGATGTACCGAAAGCAAAACACACTAGTATTTTGTAGTCCATTCACCTGTACCTGTAAAATCTAATATTTATATTATATTTTATATTATAAATAATATGTTTTATTTAGGAAAATTTCCACTAGGTCGATTGAAACAAGGATATAAAAATCATGTCAATCTTCATGCAGTTGATATTGGAAAACTGAGATCGATAACGTAAGTATCTTATAATGCCATGAAACTTTCTTCTAATAACAAGCAGTAAATCACCTTGGTGCGCAGATATTGAAGTGTGATTTATTTATTCTTATTTTTGTCAAGATTTTGAAACATTGTGACACTATTTCTAATATGCTGTTAATAATTGTTCTCATAAAGGTTAATTTCTACCACTAACAAAAAAGGGACAAAGTTATTACACAAGATACACATTATAATGTGATATTCAGAAATTCTCAGTGAACAGAAAAACTAATATCCGTGATGAAAAATTACTTTCTAGATTTGGTCATGAAGAAGGAGCTATCGTCACACGCTGGCATTTGAAAGAGTTGCAGGTTTTCATTTCTGGAGAAAACACAATTAACGTTCCGGCTGATCGCTGGATCGGTACTAAAGGAGGACCATGCACATTAGATGCTGATCTGTATCCAGAGAATGAAGGTTTTTTAATTTGACTGTCAAATCAATTCCTTTTTTTCTATTTGAAGAAAAAAAATTAAGCAATAATTCAATCTTTTGATCCCCTTCAACTATTTTTTTCGTATAAAAGTGCTTTGAGAAAGATACTTATTTGGGTGGTATTTTCTGTGGTAGCAAAATATCCAATTATCCAATACATTAGTTTTCACATTATTATCTTCATCTTAGGTGAAATTATCGATTACAGCTGCTTCATGAAAGAAGAAGGTTTGGATTTTGAACACTCCAATGTTTACCTTAACATATTTGGCGAAGAACGATCAACAGGTAAGATATTCTCCAGAGATTTAGGGTAAGTGAAATCATAGAAATCATAAAAAATAGAATAACCCGAAAGTACACATGCCTTTTCTACAAAAATAAAAACAGCTAAATTTTAAACCTGCTCTTATATGTATTCCAGGAAGATTAGCGTTGGTCGATTTGAAAAGAACAAATGAAAATCGTTTTATTCTACGTGCCGTTGATGTTGGTTCCGTAACAAAAATCAGGTGAGTTCGAAAATTTTGAAAATTCTTTACTCCTCTTCCAGAAGAGTTATTATCCTTAAAAATGAATTGCAGTAGAGTGAACAACATATCTTAAAATTTCTTTTCTGGCCCAAAATATTCTCAAAAAGTATTTATTCTTATCATTTTTTACTTTAACTTGCATAGAGTTGGGCATGATGGACGTAGCGAATGGCTTTTAAAAGAGATAACTATGAATGTAACTACCCATGGTTCCAGAATCCTGTTTTCAGCAAACCGAAAGTTGGGTACTAAAGATGGACAAGGAACGCTTGATGTCAATCTTTATCCTAAAGAAAAAGGTGATATTTGATATTTGGTCATGTTCTTATTTACTCGGATATCGATGTCAATGATAAACTGATAATCTTTGTCTCAATGATCCCACACTGATCCCAAATCTTCATCTATATAATTCATAAAAATCTCAAATATCTCACAAGAATGCAACCTAATCGTCAGTTAATGATACCTGGCATCAATTCACTTGATGTTTAATACTGGTGGCAAGACTGTCTAACTACATGTACAATTCAAACTATACTTAAAGGGGAACTTTAGTCATTTTTGACTTTTTGATAATTGAAAAAGCCATATTGGGAATTTTTTAGTCTTTAAACTGTTTGGGTACGAAATTCTATCTTTATACCGTTATTCAAGTTAAAATTACAGGACTTCCATTCCGTTGACTTTACATACATTTAGATAGGAATAATGTCTTTTTGAACCCAGTCACGTCGAAAAATCGCAACTTTGAGCCTCTATAAAAATAGAACGGAATAAGAATTTAACATGCGGTTTCTTTCAATAATCAAAAAATCAAAAATGGCTCAAGTTCCCCTTTAACTGTTACTTTCTTCATTGTATTTTAGCTTTTGAAGTTTGTTATGAAGTTTGTGTGAAGACCGGATTTGTTCCAGATGAAGGACAAATTGCAAATGCTTACATCGAGATGCATGGCACTAAAGGAGATACAGGTGAGGATTTGCGAGGATTATTTTTTATGGGAATCATATTTCACCATAATTTCTCTCTAATTAGACCTTTGTGTCAGATGATTCTTGAGAAATTATAAAATCAACAAACTCTTTGTCATCAAAATCACAAAATTTCTCCTAGCGCAAATAAAGACCATTATTTGCAGCCAGAAGACTATTAGATAAATCAAGGAGTAAGTATCATCGTTTAAAACCACGTTTTAGCATTGCTTTACATCTTATGGTAAAATGGATCAATTGATTATCGATTGTTATGAAATACTCCATCATATCATTTGTACAATTTCGAATGAAATATATTTCTTATTCTTATTCTTACTCTTATTCTTATTGTCTTTTAACTATGTCTGTAATTATGAAATTGAAAAAGACACGACATTGGAATAAATTGAATAATGGTGAATCATGAATCATGGTGTAATGCTCTTATTGTAGGGAAATATCCATTGGAGATGCTCATGGATAACTTTGATAATCAATTCAAGTTCAATGCAATCGATATTGGAAGGATTCTGTGTATTAGGTAAGGAATTTTACTTTAAAATATGTTCGACAATTTCTCAGATATTTGATTGATTGCAAATAACATCATCAATATTTTTAAACTAAATGAATCAGATTCTTACAGACTTACAGTGTAATTAGACTTAACTTAGACTTAATGAAACAGCAAATTTATACAAACTTTTCGGATACAAACTGATACCTTTATCGTCAATATTAACATTATTTAGAATTGGACATGAAAGTAATGCTGATTATAAAAGCTGGCTCTTACTTGAGGTATCGGTAAACGTACCAAAACGAGGTGTAAAAGAATACTTCCCTGCAAACTTGCATATTGGTACGATGGGGAAAAGTTGTTTGCGTGATATTGAACTCACTCCAGAAAAAGGTATGACTCTTAAATCAAATACATGTACTATGTACTATGTACTATGTACTGGACTGGGGAAGACAAAACTATGTCCGAATGTTTTATTCAACAAGTTGATAAATAGTCACCGTGGTTTAGAATGACCGGAAAAAAGTATTTTTTACAAAATTTGACCGGGGTTTAAAAATCTATTAGAGCTTTATTTGGTGATTAATTTTCACCGATGTTTTACCTGGCTAGCCAACGTAGTGAGTATCCGAAGGTATGAAGGAGTCTATATATCTACATATTAAACTTTCTTTTGAATTTCATTTGAATATTCATAATCACTGGCTTTTTCATTCTTTTTAGTGCACGAAGACCTAATCGAGGACCTAATAGTATGCGAAGAGATAATTGAACCTGTTTTATTTGAAGGTAATTATTTTCTTTCTAGAAAAATATCTATTTGTGATACCAACGTTTCTTTAATTGCTTCTAATCAATTTTTGAAATTAGATGCTTAGAATAACACAATCGGTGTTTTTAAATTAACTATTTTGGTAAAAGTCTTTTTGCCACGAATTTTGCACCGCACATTTACGAAAAATTATAATAATAGAATAGAAATGATTTTGCTGGAGTGATAATCTTTTGTATTTTTCTGTTATATTTACCCAAGAGAGACAAAACGATTCTGAATTGTAGAGAGATCCGAGTAATAACGCTTGTGTCCTGAAACATATATGTCTCTGAATATGCTTTGTTTGTATTAACTGGTATTCTTCTTATAGAGTACTTCAAGGTGAAGTATCTTGTTTCACTTGTCACGGGTGAGATACCAGATACACAGGACAAATCGAATGCATTCATCGTTTTGATGGGAGAAAGAGGATTTACAGGTAATGCTCATGTACTCCATTTTTATAAGAATAAATCTATTGTGATTTATCAACAAATTGCAGCTTTTTATGATATTCTCTTCTAGGTAAACTTCCATTGAAACGAATAAAGGAAAATTACACAAACGTATTCGACATAGAAGCAGAAGAAGTGGGAAAATTATTGACAATAACGTATGTTACAACTATTTCAACATTTTTGATTCATTATAGTTCTCTCTTCATAAACATTTGTTTCTGAAATTTCATTGTTTTTTTTCATCTTCTTTACATTATTCAATACGATGAGATATATACAGCTAGATGTTTGAAAATCCTCTTCTCCATAATCCACTCCATTCTAATATTGGTTGATCTCTTTTTTCAGAATTGGGCACGATGTCATGGCAGACAGAACATGCTGGAATTTGAAAGAGGTTTATGTTGAAGTCCCTTTTTATGGATCGAAAGTGACCTTCCCAGCTGATCGATGGATCGGAACAAAAGGAGACCATCCCTGCACATATGATGTTAACCTCTATCCAAAAGGAAAAGGTAATTTTTCGATTGATTAATCTCTTTTTCAGTAGAACAGAACTCACTTAATTTATGCTTTAGCTCCAATTATTTATTTATTCAATATTGATTATATGATATTTACTGAAAGTTACCTTCAGTTTCTAAATTTTATAATTATGGATTTCTCTATTATTATTTTGCTGATATTTCATTTTAGCTAAATCGATTCGATATGAATTCCAAGTTCGAAGTGGAGGTAGCAACGCCGGAAAACATATTAAAGAAAATATCTATGTGATGATATTTGGCGACAAAGACGAGACAGGTACAGACTATCATTCACTTTGTTCGTGAAGCTCACGAATTTTGTTTATGATAAATAATTGACCAAATATAGCAAAGAACCTTTGCTAATTTTCTTCTATGTTCTTTTTGTATAGGAAAATACCCGGTAGAACATTTGAAAAAGAAGAGTCAGAATACTTTCTTTATTGATGCTATTAATGTTGGCAAGGTCAACAGCATCAGGTAAGCTATTTACACGCTTTTTTTAAAACATTTAGCCACGAACACAAACAAACTCTCTTTCTTGTACATTTATCTTCCAAACAGCCGTATAAAAAAAGATAACCAAAATCTAAGATGGGAACGCTCCTTTCTTTCGTAATTTCAGATTCTGCTATGAGAGGTCATATTTATATTTAAGTAATATCAGATTTGAGTTCAACGGGATTTTAACAGTTTTCCAGATCGTTAAGGGAGTGCAGTAGAATAGCAGAGAACTGTGCGCTGCTCTTGAGCCTCAATATTGCAGTACTAACTTTTTGTAAAAATGGCCGGGTAACAATACAAGTTCATTGTATACTCTTTTTTTCAGAATTGGACACGAGGCTGGTAAAGATATCGACCGTTGGTACCTATCGGAAATTGTTCTTGCAACACCACACAACGAGCGTGTATACACGTTCACGGTTGATCGGTGGATAGGAACGAAAGGCGCTCGGTGCACATTGGATGTAGAGTTGACTCCAGATGAAGATGGTAAGAGATCAGTTCAAAACTTTGGCTAATTTAGACCATTGATTGGTTAAATATTACGTCATAAAAAACCTGTTTGGTTCATTTGAAAAATGTCACAATTAGAATAAAACTGAATACTTCGGTTAGATTTTTTAGAGAAACAAATAAGATCTGAATGATGTTATGTCCATTGAATTAGTAGTTTTATTTATCCAAAGTTTTGTGAAAATGCATAAGTTACCTTACCTTGTATCATACCTGTAGGTCTGAGGAGTAGGGTCCTGTTGAAGTGAAATAATCTCCTTGATGACAGTTTTTTATGATCTTGAAAATTTTCTTTAGTCAACATCCAATATCAAATTGAATTGGGAACTGGTGAAATACCTCACATGGGAGATGATGCAAATGCTTTTATCAACATATTTGGAGACAAGAGACAAACAGGTTAGTTTGAATGTGTAAATTTAGGGGTTCGTCATCTATTTTGCCGGGTAGGTGGGTTGAGGAGAATGTGGTAGGGGTATGAAAACCTTTGTATTCGATTTTTTTTTTGGGGTGTTGGGGCACGAAACCTTTTCCATTTTCCTGTTTCAAAAACAATATTTTCTTCTTTCATTATGTAAGTCACAGCCTTTGGAGAAATTTGGCCAGATCCGCCACTGTACTCTATCGTGGCAAGGCATATAAAATGGGACGCTGTGTTATAATTTGTTCTCTATCTTATTTTCTCGCACTGTATTTACATATGTTATATGTTTTGTCATGACTAAAAGAAATATTTTTGAAACATTTTTTTTCAATGTTAGTAATTTCGGTGTCAGGAAGAGTGTATGAAAACCTTTTGGATAATTTTTCAAAAATTTTGTGATATTATCTCCTCAGTACACCTACGCGTCAAAAAAATAGCCCAACTACGCGTCAAAAAATGACAAATGGTGGTTTACCAACTTCCTAGATCTCTTTAACCCTATTTGGACTGGGGGCGGATTCCACCCCTAGTGGTTTTTGTCCAATAACTCAAAAGTGGAGAAAGATTGCGCATTACCCTTTTCTGACTATTAGTTTTACATCTTTTTGCAAGGTTTTAGGTCAATTGAACCCCCCTGTCGGAAGTTAGAGGACTTTTGTCAGGGGTAGGTACCGATTTTCCTACATTTTCAATACATTTTAACCAAAATCAAAACAACTGTTATCTATTGTTTAGATAATGATATGAGGCTATTCTTTTCAAGATATGTTTATGGTATTATGAAAAACATCTCCACCAGTTTTTTTTTAAATTTGGAGCTAGTGACGTCATTTTTGGCACTTGACAGGTTTTTCCATACATATATAGAAAATATATAATGACGTCATTACAATAAACGACGGCGTCAGCAAAATAATGGACCAAAAATCTTTTCCTTTGAAATGTAGGTAGATCATATCAAGGACTATAACTCCAAGAAGTCTAAACCCAATTGCATGATTTTTAAAGATTTGAAGGAGGGAGGTATGAGGAAGGCACTTGGCATGTTTTTCTATACATTTATAATGACGTCGTCACAAAAACGTGCTGACGTAGGCAAAATATTGAACCAAGGGGTACTTTTTTAAATTTCTTTAGTAGATCTAATGGAGGTCTATAACTCTTCCGGGTAATATCTCAATTGCTTCATTTTTAAAGATTTTAGAGCGGATTCCGCTTATAGCACTCAAAAAAGCCCAATCCAAATAGGGTTAAATGATACAATTAATCATTTTGATACTTACTCCTGAAGTCTATTTAGTGAGCAATCGTTGTTGTGAACATTGAACATTGATTATATTGCTCAACATTAAATTCTTTCAGGAAAGCTTCCGATAGCTAAAATCAAAGAGAACGAGACAAACTATGCTGTTCTACAGGCAATTGACGTTGGGGCAATCAGAAAGATCAGGTATTTCATTCTGGATAATATATTCCCAATATGTAAAAAAAAACACTATGAAAATTTAGATAGTTTTCATGACTTATTCAATCTTTTGCTTAGCTAAATTTGCAGTTTTACTGTTGACAAAAACTGTTTGATCTAGAGTTGGCCATGAGAGTAATGATGGAATTTCCGAATGGTACATTGGTATTGTGAGCATCAGAGTACCAGCTCACCAATCACATCATACGTTCACAGCGCTCAGAAGTCTGGGAGGAGATGGAGTGTTTGACATGGACTTGTATCCAGATAATGAAGGTAAACTATACTTCACATGGCATAAGATGCATTTTAAAAAGACTAGGAAAGAGTATCTTTTTAGAATTGTCTCAGATTACTCGTAAAGAATTATTCAAAAAATACACTTGTAATTATTGGATGTTTCAGTAAATTAGGATTCCACCCCCAGATTCTGACCCCTCAATTTTATCATATAGTGCCTTGTTTTCAAAGATCCCATATTGGAATTTTGCTGTAATCTTCAATAAGATATATTTTCGCTTGCAAGGACCTTTCTGTAAAATGGAAACTTAACAAATCAATCATTTTTACAGATAAAGAGCACAAGATAGACTACGATGTTCGAGTTACAACTGGAGATGTCACAGATGACGGAAAGAACTCCAATACTTACATTATAATATCGGGACGAAATGGAGAAACAGGTAATAAAAAAAAACACGAATGTTGGAACCCCTGCGTATTTTGTACTATGAGTTGCCGTTCTGTTGTATCGGCTTTTGGAAGGCTGAATAACTTGCACTTTGTGCACAGTTCGAAATGTTCATATATCCTTTTCTTTTGTATATGCCCTGGATTCGATGCTATGTTTTTTCAGTACTTGTTTGCCTATTTTTCTAATCAACTTTCGATAATAAGAAAATTAAACAAAAATAGAATGAAACAAGGATTATCAGTGGGATGGTTCTTATTACCAATACCCATTGATAAACATTGACATTTAAGAAAATGCTAATTGTGATTGCTCTGAAATAAAAAGATTTGAGTGCTTTTTTCACATTAATCTGAGATAAAAAGAAGATTTGAAGAATATAAATTTGATTAGTTTTTGATCGAATGATTATGATTCAATGAATTCAATGAGTTGCTCTTTTTAGGTAAACTTCCACTTAAAGGTATGATGAGCTTTTTTGACAACATTAACATATTGGATGCTGTTGACGTTGGAAAGATTTCATTTATCAGGTAAGATACACTTCTATCATAATCTATAAATATTATTCTTCCGTAGTTCTTCGTTAAGGTATGAGTAATTTTAAACAGTGGCGTATCCAGGCTATGACCTAAGCCCCACGCATTCGGCAAGAATTAAGAGGTCCTGCATGTACAATAAAACAATTCATATCTATTTGGACTTTATGGCCTAGGCCAGCCCCGAAGCCAGAGCGTTTTTATTGGGGGGCCCGACGAGCGAAGCTTGCGATTCAAGCGTAGCGAGTGTTTAGCAGCTGGGGTATCTGGAGGGGCGCTGCAAGCCCCCCCTACGGGGTACGGGACGCAGCCCCGGAAAATTATGAAAATTGGTACTTTTAAACCCTTAAAATTGCTTGTTTTTGTCATATATCTACCGTCAAACAAACAAGAATAGTATGCACTATGAAGATCTTATGTCGAATAATAAATTATTGGCGAAGTATGTGAAAAACGGCTGCTGAATACACAAATTCTGGGGTGCGGATGGGGGCTGGCCTAGGCCTCTTGACATGCCACTGATTTTAAATACAGATAGTAAGAACTTATAATTTTTGCCTTTGTTGTTTTATACAAAATACATTGAATTGTTATTTCTATAGAATTGGTCACGAGATCAGTGCTAACATTTCAAACTGGCATCTGGATAGTGTTGAAATCAGAAGAGCTGGCCGTCCAACACTCTACTTCCCTGCAGTTTGTAATCTGGGTACGAATGGTAATGACTTGAGATATGATGCTCATCTTTTCCCGGTGAAGAAAGGTACTTATCATTCTTTACATTCCATACATTCTATGTTTCAATTTTTTTTTTATTCCTTAAAGTTTTAGTCTCAAACAAATTTAAAAGAAAATCATTTTGGTGTGAAAAGTACTAATGATATTTCAAATATTTTTTTCGTCAATCATATTGACGCTTTCTTAGCAAAAGATTGTCGTCTTTTAACAAATGCACTACATGACTATGAAGAATTTGATGTGACGCTCAAAAATGAATACAATTTACATATCTTTCTCAAATTGTGGGTCTCACATTATACAACAGTACACAATTCAGGTTTTGTAACTGTGGCAATGGTCTATTTACAAAAAGATACCATCTTTAAATTCATTTTTATACTATCATATGCTATAATGCGTACGCATATGTATTCGGAAATAAGCAAGCCAATACAAAAGTAATAAAAACATTAATGTTACTATCATGGTTCGTGATGAAATTGTTGTTTCACTAGCTCCAACACAACCTGAAAAATTGACAATTAAAGATGTTATATTCCAAGGAGCTGGTAGCACCATTGATGAATGTGGTATATAGTTTATTTATTCTTGTTTTCCTATGTTTCATCAAACAAACAAACGTTTATGTTATGTGTGTGTACATTAAAGTAAATATTATAAGGCACATTACCCAACATAACTCTTAAACCTAAAAAATATTATTATATGACTGTGTTCTAATAAATAAAAAGAAATAACAGTTGATAAACTTTGGAATTATTGAAAAATGATGATTTTAATTTTTTCAAAATCGTTGATGGACTCTCGCTTAGAAACATTCCACAACCATGTATTAATTCACAATTTATCTGAACAGCCATTGTAGATTTGGTCTTACGAACTAGTGATATTATCTTCTACGAAAAAGCCTGCCTGTATTTTACAGAATATTTATTTTCATCTTTGATGATGAATTATGATTATATGTTTCATTTAGGTGGCAAAGTTGAATATAGGATTAATTTGGTGACTGGGGTCGTACCTACAGATGGAGCAAGCCCATACCTTATTTTATTCGGAGAACAAGTTGATTCAGGTAAAGATGAATATGATTCTAAAGAACTGTGAATATTTTTTACCAGAAAAAAGTTAAATACTCAATTCATTATATCAGATTTGATATGCATTCCTATACATAACTATCAAGCTTCAAATAAATTCAAAAACGAGTGATTTTCCTTTACCCGGAAATTCATTTTTTAAAAACTTCATTGAGCCTTTGCAGCTTTCCTAGCAAAGCTTTACATTAAATCATAAAGTATGAAATTGCTTAACTCTTCCAATATAATTCATCCAATAAAGTCACATCCATAAACTCCATCTCAAATGAATGTATGCTTTATCACAACTACACATCAATTGTTTTAAGGTAAAATATGCGTACAAAACATTGAGGAAGGACATACCAGTACCGTTGCCTGTTTATGCGCCGATCTGGGAAAATTGACAAAAATAAGGTAAGTACCAAACTTAGTAACGTAACTGCTGAGTAAGGATTTAAACGATAGTCAAACAACTGTATATTATGTGTAGAGTAATAAGAGATTCTTTCCGTTTAATAGCAACCCTAAAAGAGCAATGTATTCAAAATAACCTTAAGAAGACACTCAAATCCAGCTGGGGAAGAAACCGTATATATCCAACTACAAATCCCATTAGGATTTAAATGAGTGAGACTTAACTTAACTTAATTTGATTTAACCCCAAATATTTTATAGAGTTGGACAAGATGGCAAAGCAAATCGAACATGTTGGCACTTACAAGACGTTTCTGTTCAAATGCCAAATAATGGAAAAAACATTAAGTTTTCAGCTGATAAATGGATTGGTACGAAAGGAACGTACCCATGGACTTTGGATGCAGACTTTTTCCCAGAAGATAAGGGTATGCTTCAGTCATTTATCACTATTTCTTATCTGTTTTCTTGTACTATCTGTTGTAGTGGGAATTTCACCCCTGGAAACCCCCTCTTGTTCTCTCTTGTGTTGATTACTCATTATTGCAGTAATAAACTATTCATAGTCACCCTAACAGAGAGAAATATTATACCTTATCGGACAAAAATTAGGCTGAAAAAACTGCTGAAAATTTAGCTTCGTGCCAAAAACCTTAGCATACCATAGACCGAAATTTCGAGTTAAATTTTGTCCGCCGAAAATCTTTGTCCGCCGAAATTTCCTTCGGATTTTCGTCCGATAAGGTGTCAAACTTATCAGTGTCCATGTCACGTAAAAGCATTTATAAAACAATTGTCATCGATAAACAGAATGATGATGAGCTAAACCCTAATTTTTTTTTAATTTATTCAGTTCGGCAAAGCGTTTTATTTAGATGCGAACCGGTTAGTTTTATTACGTCTTCGTTTGTTATTAAGAGATGAAATTTTTTTGTTCTCGTCAAGGTTGTTGAATTGGCTGAAAAAAGTTGTGTTCTGTGTACTGAAAAGGTTTCACAATTAACGAGAAAGTGTTGTTCGGTTTCTACCGTTGTTTTACACAAAGGGCAAAGTCGGCGATTCAGTTCTAATCCTAGGTGTCTTCCCTTTTCTATCAGCAGTTCATGGTTTGACAGACGTATTTTTGTAACTGCAGTTCTATCCATTATGTTCTCCATAGATTTTAGATAGTTTTCAAATCCTATTTCTGTTTTTAGTTTAGCATAGGTTCTTAGTTTGCTATGATCAGAATTTATTTCTGCGAAACTGTCTTCGTAGAACTTTTCTTTCAGTTTTTTAAGTGCTACCTTATACCTTATGAATATTTCCAGTTTCACTCTCGGGTTAAATACCGATAGTTTCTAAGGTTGTTTTTGTCAGCTTTGGCCATGGGTGACTGTATTTCGTGGCCATTCGGTGAACATCTAATATAACAGAGTTGGCTTCGCCTTTTTTGTGAATCCTATCCCAATTTTTTAGACAATTTTTGATTCCGAAGAACATAATGGGAACAGCTCCTATTTCGAGTAATGTGCCACTATTTGACGTTTGTTTTTGAAGAAATTTTTTGCAGAATATCATGTACATGTTTCCTATCGGGTTATTTTTTGATATTTTAAGACACCCCCAAAAGTTGGAACTAGAAAAGTATCGGCTTTACTACCGAATCAAAAATAGAAATAGTTGTCAAGGGGTGAAGCCTGAAGTAGAAACCCATTTTTTGCTTAGGTTTTTGATATGCTCTCCTTACTCTCTCTTTGAGGTCTTGAAGTCCGAAGGTGTAAAAATAAAACCGAGGTATTTGTAGGCATTGGTAGTTTCAATGTTTCCATTTTTCATTTGAATTTACCTGTCGACAATCATGCATTGCGTTTTTTTGACATTGATAGACATTTTGTTTTCATCAACGTAAACCGAGAGTGTTGAGAGCATACTCCTGAGTCCTTCCTCAGACTGAGACATCAGGACGATATCATCTGCCCATAAGAGGCAGCTTGTATCGCGAGATTCATCTATTTTCAAGGGTCTATATTCATTTGTCATAAAGCGGTTGATGATATCAGATATGAAAATATTGAATAGGAGTGGACTTAGAATGCACCCTTGTTTTACCCCCTGATTTGCTAAGAACGTCTCGGTTATACCCTTTCTCACCTTGACATAACAGTTGTTATTGCTATAGAGTGTTTTGATGTTATTGAAAAATTTTCCATTTACACCGTATCCTAACAGTTTTCGGAAGAGCAGATCTCTAGGAATGGTGTCAAATCCTTTGCTGAAGTCGACAAAGCAAGAGAATATCTTTTCGTTTTTTTTTATGACAGTACCGTTGTATCAAAGAGTGAAGTATTAAATGTGCATCAGATGTCCTATTCCCGGCAACAAATCCTAGGGCTTCAGGTTTCAGGATATTATTTGCAATTGCAAATTCTATGAGCCTATTGTTTAGAATTGCGGTATAGTATTTTCCTAAACATGAAAGTAAGGAAATCCCTCTGTAATTTGAGGGATCCATTTATATCCATTTATATCCATTTATTATAATACTTGCGTAATTACTTCAGCTATAATTGTTTAAGCCGTTATAGAATTCATATTATAAGGACTTAACGAATAGTTGTTTTTTATAGATAGATGTTTTTTATCCTCAATGTAGATATTTTATTCACAATATAGATGTTTTTATCCACAATGTAGATATTTATATATACAATGTAGATGTTTTTATCCACAATGTAGATATTTTTCCACAATGCAGATAGTTATATCCATAATGTCGATACTTATATCCACAAATGTAGATATTTTTATCGACAATGTACATAGTTATATCCACAATGTAGATGTTTTTATCCAAAATATAGATACTTATATCGGCAAATGTAGATAGTTATATCCACAATGTAGATACTTATATCCAAAAATGTATATAGTTATATACACAAATATAGATGTTTTTATCCACAATGAAGATACTTATATCCACTAATGTAGATGTTATATCCACAAATGTAGATACTTATATCCACAATTATGAATCATTCTCTATTATAGTATACGTTACGGGGGTTTTGTAATCCCCCATCCCCCACCCCCCTCCCCGAGATGGCCGTAACATATATACTATAATAGAGTATATGTCATAATTGTTGGTAACCATTTACCATAAGAACGATGACGTAGATAATTATTTAAATTGGTGCTAATTAAAAATTACTATTGTGTATGGGGCATATTCAAACTAGCTAATCAGCGAAAGACACGTTACCAGATCCTACGCGGTTATTGTACTATATCAGATTAATTTTGTGTAGAAACTTTCTTTTTTCTTCTAGATTTCATAGAGGCTGGAGGTTAGTGAAATTTTTCTTGATAATTACAACTTAGCCGAAGCTTTCAAGATGGCGGATAAATTCTGTTGAAATTGTGAAAATGTATACTATATAATAGAGAATGGTGTTTGGAAGCAGGTGATTTATAAATGTAGATGTGAGAGGGAATGATGGGTCTCTTCAAAGCTTTCAAGATGGCAGATGGCTATATTTGTGGATAGAAACATCTGTATTGATGATATAAGTATCTACATGTGTGGGTATAAGTATCTGCATTGTGGGTAAGTATCTACATTGTGGATATAAACATCTACATTGTGGATATAAGTATCTAAATTTGTGGTTATAACTTTCTACATTTGTAGATATAAATATCTACATTGAAGATAAAAAAACATCTACATTGTGGATAAAAAACATCTATATTTGTGGATATAACTATGTATATTTGTGGATATAAGTATCTACATTTTGGATATAGTTATCAACATTTGTGGATATAAGTATCTACATTGTGGATAAAAACATCTACATTATGTATATAACTATCTATATTGAGGATAAAAATATCTACATTTGTGGATATAAGTATCTACATTGTTGATATAAATATCTACATTGTGGATAAAATATCTATATTGTGGATAAAAAACATCTACATTTTGGATATAACTATCTACATTTGTGGATATAAGTATCTACATTGTGGATAAAAACATCTACATTGTGGATATAAACATCTACATTGTGGATATAAGTATCTACATTTGTGTATATAATTATCTACATTGTGGATAAAAAGATCAACATTATATAATCTAATGCTTACACATCTACATAAAGCTTACACAAAGACTAACATACATGCTTACATATCTACATATAGCTTACATTGTTTTCATCATTTATTGCAGGATGTATATACAAATAGATCTAGATCTGGTGATCGCGTCTTGGTGTGTGATAATGAGATTGTTACCGCTAGAGATGTTAGTGGCGCACTTCTGAGAAATTGTTACAGAAAATGATTGGTATTCAGCAAATACTTTCTTATGACATGAGGGCGAATACTTCACCATAGCTTATGCTACTAAAACATTAAGTTAAGTTATCTGTGAGTCAATTTATAAGAGGGTGTAGCGATTTTGAAGCGACTGGTGAATATCTTCTTCTTTTCAGGAACCTTTTACGAAAAGATTTAACCAAAAGCGATTTAGTCGATTTCTATTGACTTTCTATGAGTATTCAAGCAATTTAGTGGCGCACTTAGAAGAAATAGGAAATTCTCAAATAGTGTACGAGATTTTCCTTGAGTGATTTGCCCTTTGAACTACCTCTAATTAATATATATGTAAAAATTTCAATTGAGTGTCACTTTCCAGACTTAAGGGGGGATCATCATGTTGCTCGCAGGCTCAAATGTTTGATATAATATAGTCACTAACTTCTTGTCGCAGCCAATAGAAGTATAAGCAGGAGCGTAGTGGCGGCGAAAACTCTACCGGTCCAAAAGATTTTTTGGCGGCGAAAATGCGTCATTTATAAAAAAATCCGATTTTTTCGCCAGCGTTCTGGTCCTTGACCGGTTGCTATAAGGGCCAAGCAATGGGAACGAGATTGCCACTTCGTATAAGACATGGCGAACTATATAATAGGCTAGTTCGACGTACAGGCATGTACGTCTTTTTATAAAAACCTCATTTAAAAGAACGTCCAGGCTGAGAAATTTAAGAACATCTTAAGAACATGCCCATGCTGAGTGTAAGTCAAGAAAAAAAATCGTTGAGTTAGTGTGGTTAGAATGATTATCATAGTTCAGTGCCTTCCGGTAATTCTTTTGACTTTATTTTTCCAGAGCAACAGTTAGATGTTATCATGGTCTTTATGTGTGCTAAGTATAAAAGAAATCGAAAGTTGCAAACAGGGTTAAAGAGAGAAAACATTTGAGCGTATGCGTATGCTAAAGCTGTATTCATATTTTAAGTTTTTCGTGCGGGCGATTTTTACGGAGTGCAACAGCAAATGAAAATTTTCTTTTCTAATTTTTACTTTAAATTTGTCTTTTCATTGTGTTTGATCCACAGATTGGGTTCTAGTATGGTAGGGGATAGAATATAATTAAGGAAGAATTATTGATCACTTATTTAAAGAAATCAAAAATAGTCCAGTCAAATTAATTTTAAATGTACTCTAAACTGAGAAAAATTGCAAAATTTGATTTTTTTGTGAATTCTCAAAGTCAATGGTATTTAGCAACACCAAAAAAAAAGTCTTGAGTAAAATTCTTTGTAAAAACCCTATTTAGGTGGGTTTTTTGGTTCATTTCTTCTTATCAGTTATCGTATACATGAAAGAAAATATGCTTTACAGTGCATCTCACCGTGCATTTCGATAACCTAAGTAAAAGAATAAGAATATTCCCAAAAACATCAAAATCCTATTTACCATCTTAGAGCCACTCAAACATTCAAGGTCAATAAAAATGGGAAGTATATGGGCAATATGTCCTGATGGATAATAAGTTACAGAGACAATTAATTTAAGATTTGAGTGGGCTATATTTAGAAATTGCTCTATATAACCACGTACTGGGTTTAAATCATACGTTGGTATGTGTGGACATTGCCAATTTTTTTTTTGATTTCATCCATCTCTAAGGGTTTGCTGTGCAAAATGTCTAATTTCGCTGATTTCTTTCCTTTGGTAAATATTCTGATTCAAGATTAATATCTCAAGAACGGCTGATCATATGGACATGATAAACCCCTCATTTTGTCCAGAAAAAACATGTTTCTATTATCATCCTCAATGCTTAGACGTCCCAACTTAAAATTTTGCTTCAAAAAGTAATTTTTAGCTCAAAATTCATAAAAATATCAAACATTAGGGGGGAATCCATACCTCAAATAACACCGGTTGTAAGAAGATGCCAAACCCCTGTGTATGAAAACCTTACTCTGTTTTCCATGAACCAATTTGTATAATGAACTAAAGATATAGCAAAAGACCAAAAGGTTGACATAATTAGAAAGAACTATTCTAACTCACAACTTCAAACCATATTTAACAAATATTATACAAAATTAATGAACTACTTTTAAAGGAGCTATTTTTGTGGTAAATATATTTTTGAGTATAGACTAATGAAATGGTTCGTACTAGTAATTGATATGTTGTTGCGTACAATTACAAATAAATCAGTCATCATTTAATGACATAACATGAAATCTTTCCGAGTGCGGAGCACGATGAAAAATTTCGTGTTATGACGGTAAATGACGAGTGATTTCTTTGTAATTGTACGCAACAACATATCGATTACTAGTTAATCGCAGACTATTTTTTTTTTTTAAATCGTTTTTCATTTTGCAATGAGCTAGTAATTTGTACTCCACGGAGTACAATTACAGAATAATTGTACTCTAAAATGCCGTGTAATTTGTACTGCTCCGCGATTATTGATTTAACCACTGTTCTCAAGTTCGTATACAAATGTTTCTACTGTAATAATCCAATCTCATACTGGTTTACAAGTCAATATCTGTTCCTCCTCTACATCCTGAAGATGGTTAGTTTTAGGTCACTCACACTGATAATCACTCTTCACCTGACGGCCACGTTTATCTCTCACCAAACAACGCCTCAAACGATCAACACGCACTGTATTGTGGTCGTTGTCATCGACATAAATGTCCAAATAGCACTCTGATTGTAGCCTCTCTCATGCCATACTGCGATGATTGGTTCATTTGCTTTCCATTTTGCTTGAGCTGGTGTTCGCAGATTCGTTTCCCTTGTTTTTCAGAATTGACATAATTTCATCTACAGAATTTAAAACAACATCATCACGAAGCTAATAAGGATTTGTCAAATGCTGAAACTGCAGTTTGAGTACCAAATAGATCTTTGTTTCTTTTCTTTTTTTAAGTTTTCTGGTCAGCTCTCCACTTCTTCTCCATTCCATCGAGAATCATCTCGGATTCTTTTACCTTCTTTTTAAGTATGCTGCTGATCACCTGCAAGGCTTCCAAAATTAGAAAGATACCTTTCGCGGACTAGATTTTCAGTAGGTAGATTTCTTCGTTTTTCTTTTTCTGTGTCACTTAGCAGCGTTGTCGCACATCTAGTAAGGGATGAATTTATCAAGATCAATTTCAGGCTTCTGCTTATCAATGTCCACATGCTTCCAAGGAAAGTTATATGGCTCCAACGAAGCACTTCGTAAAATCTTGTTTTTAAGACTTTCCGTTCAGGCATTATGAAGTCAGATTCCAGATATAACTGACAAGCCCTCCCTAAAAGATTTTTAAGATGAGTTCGATCTAATAGCTTCTGAAACTGAAGAAGGCAGTCGTAAATAGCACCAGCCAAATAACCAATTTTTGAGAGTCTTCTTTCTTTGTTATGACTTTATGATTTTAATTGAAAGCATGGGTTCAGGTCGCTATTCCGACAGGTCGCTATTTCGACAGGTTGTTATTCCGACAAATTCAATTCCAAACATGGTTCGATATTCCGACAGATTTTTTCTCTATTTATATGGTTCAATATT
>JAUKPT010000579.1:0-19096 GCA_032273505.1 Nanomia bijuga
TTTATTTATTTATTTATTCATTTATTTATTTATTTATTTATTTATTTATTTATTTATTTATTTATTTATTTATTTATCTCAGTTTTTTTAATTATTTTTTTAATTTTTCTTGTTTATTAATGTATTCATTTCGTTTTTTTATTTTTTTTATTCATTTAATTATATATATTTTCATTTCATTTATTTCTCAAAGTAAATCCCAGTAATATTAAGGCTTAATGTGTTAACAAATGGGATTAAACTAATAAGATTGGTCATTGTCTATTGTACTAATTGCCCGATCATCAATCATAATGACATTGGGAATTGTTTATAAAGGATTAGATATACTTTTACTGATTATTTGGATATTTAACGATTTATTTGCTGTTTTATTGGTTGATAGTTACATCATGAAAATTTTGATCGGTTTATCTTAGAAATGTCGAAATTTGATATATTTTTGTAATAATTAAAGATGATATCAATTTTGTATTAATTAAGTAGGCTCTTGATTCCTAACCAATTAATTATAGCAAAATTAGATATTATTTGCAGAGAATCCCTTAGTTTATTTTATGAAGGGATCTGTTGATCAGTAAAAGCGTTTTTGTATATAGTATAACATCAATCTCAGTTAGTTTGTTTAAGATGGTTTATTGATAAAACTTTTTTTGTAAATCTTTGGTAAACATTGAATCTTGATCATTTTGTATATATTTTTTTAATATTTATTTTCTTTAATTATTTGTTCAACTTGGTTGGTAAAACATTAGAGCACATTATTTTGTATATATCTTTTAAATATTTATTTTCTTTAATTATTTGTTCAACTTGGTAAAGCATTAGAGCACGACATTCGCATCAATGAATCAATAGTTTTGACTGTTGAAATAACCATAAAAATGCCAAGTACAGCATCATTTAAAGTGTTCACAAAAGGTTCTGCCTCTAATATACAAAGAATTGTGGTTGGGTATCTTATAGTAGTTTTTGATTTTGTGTGTAGTATTTCAACTTGCTATCTGGGTCGCTTTGGGTTAAAGATTTACTGTGAAATTTCGATTCCACCATAACCAGGAAGATTATGAAATACCTGCCATTCAGTTTGATTGGTGAAAAATGTGATCAAAAAAATATTTTCCAAAATTATCTTAATAAGGAAATGGGATGTGGTGGGATGTGAAAGGGTACGAAATTCTAATTGAAATTTTTTTTTTAGGGGGAGAGGGTTACGAAAATCTTTTTCTTTTTCACTTGTATTTGTAGTATTCTGCAAAAGATTTTTAAAGATTTTTTTGGGGGTTTGGGTGGTGTACGAAAATATTTTGAAATTTTTTTGGGGAAGGGTATGGAAGTTTTATCTATTATCTGAAAAATGTTCTCTCACCCCCACTCCTCACAAAAATGGAAGTTTCCTAATTTGTACTTTAAAATTATATATCATTGGTTGATAGTTTCATCACAAAGGGTTATTTGGATCGTCTGCAAATTATGAGCAAATTTAACTGTTTAATTGGTTGTGAATTACTTCATGAAAGATTCAAAATTCGAAAGATTCAAAAGATTCAAAATTTTATCATGAGTTTTAATTTTATGTTAAACCAAATATGTAATTTTGAACCAATCAAATGGCAGATTTACTTATGATTTACAGACAATCCCTAAAAAAGAATTGTACAAAAATGAATTAGTCAGATATCGTCATGGGTACTTTAAATGGTAAATCAACAGCTAAATGGAATTTCTCAGGATTTTTAGTAAGTTGTTTACATTCCTTTCTTTTATATGATTTTTTCCAAAAACACGTTTATGTAGGTCTTTACTTCAGTTTTTAGCGATTTATATGTATAAATGCACGCTTTCGTCAAAATCCAAAAAAATCCAAAAGTCCAAAATAAATTAAAAATCCGAAGAAATCCAAAAATATCCAAAAAAATTCAAAAATCCAAAAAAAAATCAAAAAACAAAACAAAAAAATAAAACAAATATTTTAAAATCCCGTACGACTTTTTTGGCAAGTAATCTATCCCTCGCGTTTTTTAGTGAAGCGGTCCATTTTTGGATAGTACAGGGGTTCAATTTGGCCCGACGAATTGCGAATTTTGTCGTCGATATATATATTCTTGTCGATTCTTGTCGATTCTTGTCGATGACAAGAATCGATGTTTTTCAAGAAAATATGCAGATGGCCGATTCTTCAAGGAAACATTAAAAAACATTCAAGTTTATATGTGAATCTTGATTAAAAAAAATGCCGGTTGCCTACTCCGTATATATGAATCAATGTTTCATTTATTAGATGCTCACTTTGCTGTATCAGACGACCATTCCATGCTATGATAACCTCTTCCTTTTGATGAGTTTCAATTCACTACACATGCTTAAGCACCAAAGAACGTACTGCACTCCTGGAATATTTGTAAACAGGTCTTTTTAATAAAAAGGTTTTGCAGCAATTACTTCTCAAGAGCTTCATCGTATACTTCGTCTATAGCTACAGGGTTCGCTATTAGAGCGAAGGTTACTCACAATATCAAAGAAAATCTGTAGCACTGTTCCGATTTTTGTATAGTTGCATTAATCCGTGGTGTATAATTCCGAATTTTTACGAAAGTAACAGTCTCACAATATTAAATTTTTGAATTATGAAACATTATTCGAATTTATTATTTGAACTTCGGAATAATGACAAGGCTGCCGAGCCGCGCCGCGGCTGTGCGGGTAGGATTATCGAGCACTGGAATTTATTAAATAAAAGAATGATTATTTAAATTTATTCTTAACGAAAATTCAATGACGATATTATTAGTATATATTCTTACCTTTTTATCAAACTTCATCTTAGATATTCTTATAAAATATATTCTTATCTACTAACATCTTTCTTTAGAATATTTCGTCGTTGGAGCGACAGAATTTCATGGCAAATTTCGTTGCGAAAACACATTCATCTAACGGTGACATAAGGAGTGGGATTTTAGATCAGGTCGTTGATTCATGTGCTTCAGGTTGGTAATCAGTTTCATTTTTAGATTTTTGTATTCAGTGTTCAATATTTTGGTGGAAAATGCATCATCACGATATGAAACCACGCGCCTAAAACGTATGATGGACAGGCCTGTCTAGAATAAGTAAAATTCGGTAAATTTATTTTACAAAAAAATTCCAATCGCCATAAATGATGATGTCCAAAAGAGAAAATGGTAACATGATGAAAGATAGAGAAACCCATGTATGGAATAAAACATTTTCAGCAATAAAGAAATAAATCTCATTTGTTAAATAAATGCATACAAAACATTATCCGGTTCTTTTTAATCCTCCAACCCAGCTTAGCTTTTCCACCTAGCCATCTTGGAAATGCTTTACCATCTTTAGTTTTTTAGCATGACTTGATTACTTTTCTAGCTGTCAGTGCGACTGGGCGAAGCCTCTACATGGCAGATGTCGAAGCAAAAGTAAGCATCATCATTATGTACTTTTATTACTATGGAAGTGATCGAAATAACTGACGGTGACCGGTGAAAACCGATGAGATTATCAAAAAAAAATGATGAGACAAACCTGAAATGTTGAGTGCATCATTGGAGAGGCTATTTAGTCTAATATATTTTATTCTAGAAAAGAAATGCACAGTCTTCAAGAGGCCTCTACGAATTGTCGAGAGTAAAAATTAACTTGAACCGTCGCCTCCATGCACGTACACATCAACTCGCATCGGTGCGTTTTCCCATAACTTGTCGAGTCTATAATGAACTTGATAAAAACAGTTGTACGAAGAGTATGAAATGCATTAAATGCGGTACTCCGAAATCAAGTGTCTGGAGTAACTGTGGAAGATTATGATGATAGCTGTCAATTATTGGATCCATATTATTGGAGCCATATTTATTTGATTTAAGACACCTTCCATTTTCACCGACGGCGCTAAAAATCTTTTTTTGGATCATTGCTGTGATATTTCTTTTTATATTTAGGAAATGCTCTAGGTGCAATACGACTGATATTTATTATTAGCCTGTAGGGTTTCTTTTTGGCTGTCTTTTACAAAAGGATCGTTTGTATATCACGGCAAATTTAATCGTTTAATTGCTTGCAAATTACCGGGTTCGTCAAAAAAAAGTATACAAGATTGACACTTCATTGCTAGTTAGCTATTAAGTATAAAGAAGTGAACTATAAAGCACTAGAAAGGGGAAGGTCTTACTTAGATTTTTAAAGGTCATTCATCAAATTAGGCCAAAAACTTCCGAAGTTATATTGATTTAAAGAGAAAATGTAATCATAGAAAGATACAAAAATCGATGAAAAATTGGCTATTAAATTTACAAAAAGGTTCAACATTGATATGATGTTTCACAGCCTAATGAAACTAACTTTGGTACCTATTGAACATATTTTGGCACTCAAAGCAAATTGTGGCACTTTTTGCCACAAGGAGAATGAAAAAAAATTAAATTTTGCTTGAACAAGGTGTGACTAATAAGTAATTACCGCTAATTGGCGGCTGGAAATTTTTGAATTTTTTTTTTTCCGGAAAGCTAGATAAATTCTAAGAAAATTTTCAAGATTTCTTTAAACAAGCTCTCGTTGTTGAAAAGTTACAGCTAAAAAAACTGACAGGGGGCGGAATCCGCCAAATAGGGTTTAGCAGAAATTAAGAAATTAAGCAATCAGCTTTAAAAACGATAAATAACTTTTGAGGCTCAAAATTTCTAATGGTAAACAACTTTCTTTTTCACCTTGTGTTTTAAGCCAGGTAGCAAAAGCAGAAATGACTTATATAGTAAGTTATTATGTTTTTCAGTATTCTGGAGGTCAAATGAGAAAAGTTAGGAAGTTTAATTCGAGAGGTAAATCACTGTTGAAAACTCTCTTACACCTTGACTCAAACTCCTATTGTGTTTTTAAAAATCTCATCAAAATTCTATTGTTTAAACTTATCTCTCGTACACTTTTGAAGAGAGTGATTTACTCCTCGGTTACATTAAGGATTCTGAAAAAATGTTTAATACCCTGATTTATTATTAAATTGTAATTTCTATTCTTATAGACTATTAAAATCTTTACCTTTCATTTATCGGTACAAAAATCTTCAATAACAGGAACACCTTCTCGTCAACCTTATTTTTTCAACTCGGAACTTGTTCACATATACTACATACTTGTTGACATATACTAAAATCTGATACATACACAGCGGCTCAAAAACTGAAACAGCAAAAGAACAAAAAATGTCGAAACAATTTTACCCAAATCTATTACACATAGTTTTGATTTAATTAGCTCTTTAATTGTAAATGTCGTTTTTGAGTTTGTTTAACATCATTTTATTCTCATTTGAAAATCGTCAGAAAGAATGAAGAAAGAAAGGAAGAAAATATAAAGGAAAGGGAAAATGTTTTGTTGAAAAAAAGGAACAGATTACATTAGTTGTGACAAACACGTTCATATAATATTCACGAAACAGAGTCATAACAGGTCATTCATTTGACCCATAGGAATTAGTTATGCTCTCATGTAGTTCAAGACATTCTGAGTTAGTGACCAGGTATCCGACTCGGTGAAAAACTTCCATGAATATTTATCTCGGTGAAAAAATATACAAAATGTATTATCCCGGCGAGAAGAAAAATAATTGGCTTGACCCGGTAAAAATGAAAAAAAAAACTCGCTGTAGTAACACGACCTAGCGAATGATTTATATGACCCGGTGGAATTTTTCTTTCAAAATTGGACCCGGTGACAGCGAAGGACCTAGAGTGTCCTCAGTGTCTTCATGATGATACTCATTTTTGATAAGAGTATGTATTTGGCAGGTTTTTATTATTCAGGACTAAGTTGGTCCTGTTAATTGCTAAACTGGCTTCAAGATGAGGGCAAACATAAAAATGTGTTTCCATGCGTTTCCAGTGCTTCAATTTTCAGATATGCCAACAGCTTATAAATCACTTTTTAAGACGCTTAAAAATTGGGCCAGATTCGCCACTGGGTGAGAATTGGGCGTGTCACTGAGTCGCTGACTCAGGGTGTTTGAAGATCATTCTTATGACTCAGAGGGATTAATCACCAGTGGCATCGCAAAAAGGGGTGTCTGTGTGTGTGGGGGTGTTACACCCCCACACTTTTTATAAAGTTGTTGGATTTTTATCAAGTTTTCGGTTTTTTGACAAGTGTTTTCGGGTATTTGGCTAAAGTTGTCGGGTTTATGGCTACCTTTATCTCTTGAGTCAGTTCACACAAGTATCTATTTTAACGAGAAAAAAAATTATAACACTGTCGGATTTCGATTTCATCCCTTCCGAGACGCCACTGTTAGTCACGCTTTCTTGTAGTTCAAGGATTTTGGACGGCTATATTTTGTTCTACCTGTCACGAATAATTTCTCTTAAAATTGATTTCCTCATTTGTTATTTGTTTTTATAGTACTTCACAATTTTGTCTTTGGACTTTGATGATTTATCGCAATTGTTGTTTCAAATATTCACTGAACGGTGAAGCACTCTGATAAGCTTTCTATAAAATTATTAAGCCATAAATGATTTTTTATACGCACATTTTCTTTTGGAAATCAGGCTCGGATATGCTTAGTCAAAATCTCTAAGGAGGCTCAAATGATGACAGGAGTATAAGATGAGTCATTTTTTTGAAGTTATGCAACTAAACTTCAATCATATGCATATAGTCATACTAAAACATCATTCATAATTCGAGAGCCAAAATCTTTAAATTAATCAAAAGTAATATTTTTAATCAAGCATCTGGAGATAATATGATTTATTTATCTCTGTCTGTCTGGTGTATCGCTCCTCTTTGAAATTCCAAGTTATGCTTTTAATTTTATTTTTTGTTACCTAGCCTACCGAATAGACGCCTTAGCTGGAATAAACGTCCACTATGAAAATTTTTTCAAATTAATAAGCATAGAGCATGTAATAGTGTCCACTCTGGAAATTTGTTCAAATTAATAAGCATAGAGCATGTAATAAGTGTTTATATGGAAATTTGTTCAAATTAATAAGCAAAGAGCATGTAATAAGTGTCCACTCTGGAAATTTGTTCAAATTAATAAGCATAAAGCATGTAATAAGTGTCCATTCTGGAAATTTATTCAAATTAATAAGCATCCAGCATGTAATAAGCGTCCACTCTGGAAATTTGTTCAAATTAATAAGCATCCAGCATGTAATAAGCGTCCACTCTGAAAATTTTGTTGAAAGTCAAAGCGTCCACCATGAATAAACGCCCTCCCTAAAATAACCTTTTTAATCATAGACTCATTTTCTGACAGTTTTTTAATAATTGCTTAACTGGAAGAAATGACTGGGAATAGATAGAAAGTAACTTTTCCTAAATAAATTGCAATTCTTTTGTATTGATTAAGAATATTAAATATCTCTACTCTTAATTAAGTAATAACGAATATCTTGGATTTTTTTCCAAGCAAACTATGAAGTCGAAGTACCTCTGAAAAGTGCATAGCAAAGAATCAGGCCGTGTCATATTCAGTAAGCCACGTGTTTTACTTCACGAAAAATAAACATCCTTGGTCGTCTATCTGATATCATCATTAGACGTTGACAGTGAATTAAAAGTAACAAAAAAACCTTATTAAGAAGTATCTTATTTTTTGATCAAATTGCTTACTACAAAAAGATGAACTTTTGAGATGATCATTAACAGCCATGTATCCACTACAAAAGATGACATGGATGTCCCGCCAGCGTGTCGTCACTGATGACGTATTTCAATGTTTGACACCGTCAAAATGGTAGCTAAAGTGTGTATCAGAAAATTGTAAACAAAAACTTTAACTGGATATAATACAAGAAGTTGTTGTGATCCTTATATCACAAGAAGCGCCTTTTCCCTCTTTTCAATGATATCAATTTTATCAAAAATGAGTAGTAGAAAATAAAATTGAAAATGACTTTAATTTTTATTTTTAATGTTCAAAATGTGCGAAATCTTTTTGTAAAATAAATGCCTTTCTCGTGATTATGCGCTCTCAAATGTACCACAGCTACTACAGCTACATTTTGGCTGTGCCAAACATTGATATTAGTGACGTAACTCGGAACGGTGAATTGGCAAATTAGTCAAATTGTGAGCAAGGCATGACCAGTGGTGCATAATATTTTTTGCAGCCCGGTACCGCAACCTTTGGCTATCCTCTTAAATTCTCTCAGCTGGGATTTTCCCTGCCCGGTACGCAAATTCTTTTTTCCGTAACCAGGAAACTATTCCCTATTTTTACAACCATTCTCTATCTATACAACCATTCCTTATCTGCAAAACCATTCCTTATCTACGAAAACAATTTTTATTTGACCTAAAATTTTCGTTAGTTTTCTCTTTAATTTTTGAAGGTTTTCTCAATTTCTCATTTGTGGATTGTTCAATATCATATCCGATATGTTTGAAAATAAGTCATTGCAAAAATGTGTACACTTTTAACAGATTCATAGTTTATTACATTGAGATTAATGTCTATTGTACAATATTGTTAATGTCTATTGTACAAGTAGCATGATAAAATGTACATTTTAGACAAAATATGAATTAAGAAAATAACTATTGTTATTTTAGAAATCTCGTACACTATTTGGACAAGTGATTCAAACATATAATTCTTTTAAAAAATAAATTAAAAAGAAATTCCTTTCAAAAACGTTTTCATCAAATTGAATAATCTATACCTGGTGGGATGTTAAAGTTCCAGATTTTGTTGGCTAAGAACTTCCAGAGAGACGATAAAAACATTCATAATTTTAGCTTTCAGTTCATTTCTGCATTCATTTTAGCTTTTATGTAAATTCTTTACTTTTTCTCCTCTTTTTTAAAAAAATGAATGCAACAAGAATTCATCTGAAAAAGAGGATGCATCGAATTTATAAATTAAGTTTTTTGTAGTTTTTGGTCTGTTTAGTGAGATGTTATTTACTTAATAATCTAAAAAAATATACATAGTATATTGCAAATTTTCAAATTAATGCTGATACGTTGCTAAATATGTATATATGACTTCATTTAAAGAAAAAATTAAGAGTTACAAATCAACATGTCATATGAATACTTAAAGCCTGTTATACCTTAATTGTGCAAACAAAACCAAAGTATTCAAAGTAACTTATATGAAACCTCCTATAGATAAAAACAAAAAATGGATTCTTGCCTATGATATATATCATAGATAAAAAGCAGACAGACAAAGAAAAATTCAAAGTAAAAGAAAACGAAGGCATTATAATCGAAAATGTGACATTTTTCGAGTCAGTTTTCTAAGGACGGGTGGTAGTGGCCTAAATTGACTTAACACTTCATTTTATTGCCAAAATTGTCTTTGAACCTTGCAACATAGTGTCCAGGAACAAAATCATTTGATTTACTGAGTAGTTTTTAATACTATCTCAATAGGCTGGGTAATTTTTTTTTAAATTTCCCAGTACAAAGTGACTTGGGGATGATATTAAAAATGTAGTTTATATTTTCTAATTTTTCATGTAAACGGGTGTTGGTTGAATGAATTCCATCCCTAGTTTACAAATTTTTTGAATACTATTCACCAGGGGGGGTTCTCGGCCGAAATATCTACTTATGAATTGATCGACATTTAAACATAAATGTTTTACACTGCATTATATATATTATCTTTATATATATATATATCATATCGCAACTGATACTGCTCTTAAAATTGTTTTTAAAACCACTTTTGATAGTTTTAGGTACCAAAATTTGGGCTGATTTTTTAGGATACTATGTTATAAGTTTTGTTCGGTTCTTGTCAATTTTTTGACATTGCAAAAAACTTATAATTATTTAAGGAAAAAAATAATCTAATATCAAAAAATCAGAATTTCCTATTAAATAATCAGCAACCCTCTCTCCCCCTAAAAGCCATCTTCTGATGTTGCAGCTCCCCTACTTATAGATTGGGGAAAAGAAAACTATGTCACAATCCAATAAGAATTAGAAATCTTTCCCTTCTATTACCAATACTTTTTTTTGGTGTAAAAAATGGCTTCTGATAGTGCAGTAATACTATCCGTGTTCTAAGAACTCGGATATTTTACATCCACCTAATAAAATATACGGTCAATGTCATTTATTTAGGAGAAAATAATTCAATTTCATTCTTTAGGTTTCTTTAATACCTTTATACTGTTGTAACATGAACTCATTTTCACTTATTCTTAGCACTTAGTCTAGCTCCAAGATACACTGTTTTTATTATATTTACAATTAAAAATACACAACAAAAATTTCCATCAGTGCTCCTAACCCTGCAGACTAGTAAACTATCAAATACTGCAATTAACATACAAGCATACAATTTTAATTATTACAGTTATAAAAAACACATACAACACAAATTCATTAAAACATAACAATAGATGATTAAACATAATTTGAGAATAGCATTCTGCAAAAGTCCCTTCATCATGATTTTTGTCAGATTTCACCAAAACAAAAGCTTTTGTTTTTCGTTTCTTTTCAATTCTCATAGAGACAATTTTTGTTATTTTTTTTCATCAATTCTCATAAAGAAATCTTTTTTTTTTGTTTGCCGCCAATTCCGATAGCTTCAAACAATTTTTGTTATTCGTTTCGTGACAATCCTCATAAAGACAGTTTTCCTTACTATTCGTTTATCATTAATTCGCATTAAGACAGTTTTTGTTATTTGTTTCTCGTCATTGTTTCATGTCAATTCTTATACAGACATTTTTTGCTATTCGTTACTCGTCAATTCTCATGCAGACAATTTTTGTTAATCGTCAATTGACACAGCTTCGATTTATGAGCCAGCCATGATTACTGTTATCGAAATATAAACAACTCTTTCTCGTACCTACTAAACTTTTAACATATAATATAATGGTTTTGCAGATAAGGAATGGTTGTACAGATAGGGAATAGTTGTACAGATAGAGAATGGTTGTACCGATAAGGAATGGTTTCCTGGTTACGGGAAAAAATTGTGCCCGGTACTGCCGGTACCCGCGGTACCCTCTTGCCTGGGCATGACACCATTGCTAACATAAACACTCTTAACAGACATTTTTAACATTTTCTCAGGCTGATTTTTAAATATTTTTTGAAGACCACAAGACCAGGCGGAGTCAACAGGAGTTGTAGATATTTCCTTCGCCTCATACTGCTTTTTCTCAATTATGGGATTTAAAGCATTTTTGTCGGCTGTGGGTCAATTTTATCCCAGCCCTAATCGTTGAAGGGATTGAAACTTTAAGATTCCCCCTCGTTGTTCCGAATGTTTTCGAATATAGCTCTCCAATTTCCCTAATACTTCAGTAAAAATGATAAAACAGTTCGAAATAAGACTCATTCCCCACCGGTGGGGGTGGGGGGCGGCTGGGGCTGGTAAATCCGTAACAGGCATTTTCTGTTAAAGAAATATGAAAATCTTTTTGAGATGTTCCTCAACCAAAATAGCAAATGCTTTTCACAACACAGCCCCACAATGCATATTTTAGACTGACCAAGGGGATCATATATCACCAAAACATCTCTTATCAAATGTCGTGAATAAACTCTCTGCGTCAAATTCTAATTGTTATGGTTGCCACTAGCAAAATGTTTATTTATTTTGCGTTTTAATTAATTTATTTGTTTCGCCTACCGTTTAGATATCAGTGATACAATATTGAGAATTCTCTGTTCTATCCGAAACCACTGTCACCTTTCTGAAAACATTTCTGTATAAAAATAGTTAATTGTTTTGGGATTATATTTCAAGACAGATCTGAGAAGAAGGTCACTGAAGATTGAGATAGCAAATGGAGTGGAGTCGCGAAGATATGCAAATTGAGGGCGGTGGTGTACAAACGAATCGGATAGCTAAAAATCCAACAACGACAAAATTAGCAAAAAATTCGACAACATTAGCCAAATATCAGACAATACTAGCAAAAAAACGACAGCTTGTGTGGGGGGGGGGGAGTAACTCCCTCCACATCCCCCTCTTGCGACGCCACTGAGCAAATGGAGTGATTTTGATGGAGTTGGAATTCAGGCGATTAGTATTGTCGTACCTCGCAGCAAAGTAGCGTAATTTGATTGGTTAATAAGGACCTGACATTCGCTCACCAAAAATTAAACCTTCAATCCAAATAGGGTTTAACCATTATCTATGCACAGTTTTGTAGCCCATTTTATGCTTGTTCTTTGACTCAAAGAGTATCCTATTTTAATGATAAATGCTAATAACATACATCTACTAACGCCAGAAAAATCTCATAAATGTACTCACCTCCAATATATGATAAAAAAACATAAGTTCTGACCTTCTTGAATTGAATGTTTCAAGTAAAATGTTAGCAGATTTATTCAAAACTGGACCTGTCATGATCTACATCGGACAGGTTTGGAGAAGTCAACGTTTAAATGGAAAGTACGAATGATGCATGACGGGAAGATGACGTCAATATCAATCTATATTACGTAATGACGTAATGGTTTAAGTTTTCCGCGCTAAAAATGAAATCTCATTTAAAAAAAAAGCTGTTTCCGTCATAAACACGAAGAAATCTCTCACTAAATTAGGAATTCCCGCAAAATGTCTATTTTAGCCGTTTGATTGGTTAGAAATTCTAGCATCAGATTTGAAATTTCACAAGTCGAAGTTTTGTTAAAATCAAAAATGAAAAAAAAACATTTCTACGTGAACCAATCAGAATCCTGATGACGTAATTTCCAGCGTCCAAGTCTTTAAAAGGACAAACAGGCTCGAACAGCACCACTCTTTTGTCATTTGAATGGTTCTATCACGTACTTTGTTATAAGTGTGTATATCATAGTATCCTTCAAAAGGACATCTAAAGATCACGTACTGAATGACGATGGAACTATGAGGAGATTTGAGAACTATGACAAAGACACTGTGCTGAAGAATCTCGGGAATTTAAAAGCTGCCGAAAGCAATTACTATCATATTTAACACTTAACAGACCCAATGAAAATTATGGGTTCTAAGTCTTTTAAAAAGACCGTTTAATGCATTCTGAGCGACTCATTTTTCTCGAATTCTGTAATATTTGCCCAAAACGTTCCAAGTTCGGGAGTTCGGAGCTTCCGCCTCTCCCCTCGGTTCTTGCGCCTATGAATACGTATCCACAGTATCATCATTGTTGTAGAACGTTATAACACTTGCAGGTATGTAATCTCATGAGACATCATAGATTATGGTCCCTTTTAATTCCATTTAGTCATATATTCCATACCAGTTCAACTCGAGATTCGAATTGCCAGTGACGTAGTGTAGTAAATGATTGGCTGTTATCAGGGGGTGGAAATAGCCGTCAGATGTCAGAGTAAGACGACTTGATTTCTAAAAATGCCGGTAGGTCTCACAACGAGTTTAGAGGGAAAAGCCAATTAGATTTTTCTGTATAAGCTTTTTGATCCTAGTCGTTTCTGACTTCTTGCTTACCGCTAACTTTAACCGATTCGATTTGAAATCAATATTTCCACCCCTGGTGTACAGAGGTCTTCTCTCAGTAAGAGGGGGAGGGTTGACTTCCACATGAGCGCTGACAGGATGTGACGTGGAAAAGGGTCGTTTCTGACTCTCAATTTTCGTATAAATGAGGGTAAAATTTTAAATTTCCCCGTAGAAATGGGTCCATAAACGTCAGTGATACATATGTTTTCGGCAAAAAGCCCCGTAAAATAGGGGGCTCAAAAAAATACCTCCGCGGCAAACCCCTTTCAGCCTATCGACCTAGTTACCACCCCGAGGGTATTCTTTTGATGTATTGATACTTTAGAAAGCTTTAATTTATACTGCTTCATAGCTGGAGACGGGCCTGCGTTTTAAATTCTATAAACCACGGACTTCTTAAAGTCCGTGTTTAAACCTACACTTTAACATTACCGATCTCATTCTGTGTATATTGATCCTAAACGCTTGATTATAAACCCTTAACGTACTAAGGGGAAAAAATACTTCTCTTCCGATGTTATATCCTTTCAAACACGAAACATATTGGAGGAAAAGGGGGCAAAATTAGAGTATGAGGTGGACAAAATATCTCTGCTCTTCATTATTTTCAGCCTAACCATGTTAACATTGCTTGTGGTTACCACTGGTTAGAAATACTAGTCCTGACTGTATATTAAGTAATTTCATGTCAAAAACTACACAAATGTGTTGCGCGTGTTCAGATTCATTGCATGTACGCTTTTACCAAGCTGTTTTTCAAACAAGTCATATCGCGGAATTCATGAAAACTAAGTGTCAAAAGTAAATACCTTTCAATCTAAGTTATCTTGGAAAACAAATTAAATATAGTCAGTGTCATCTTTCTATGACAATTCCAACCAAAGCATCATTGAAATACAGTAATGACAGCTCTTTGCATGATTATCGAGGCAATGGCACCTAGTGTTTCGTCAGCTACTAACTGACTATCCAATTCCCCTCACACAGCATGGGTCGATCCGTCAGTATTGCCTAACGATAGTTATTGCGCCCACTATCAGCTTCCCCATGCATTAAGTATCTCACGAAGACGATGCTACATCAGACCCTTGGATGCGGGAGAGGGGGGGGGGTGGTAACATGAGCGCTGTCAAGATGTGCCGCCAAAAAGATTCGTTTTTGATTGACGGATAAATATGAGTGATGGTAAATGATTTTGTAAAATATCCTTCGATAAGAGTTAGATTTCGGCAGATAATTGACCCATTTACTCCCAAACCTCCAATACGAGACCAAATCACAGCTCAGAAAAGTCTTTGTCTTCTAACTTTTCAGATACCGGAAATAATTTTTGATGTTTTTTTTTGTTTGCTTCGTATCACTAAGAACATTTATAAGAGCCAATAAAATAAGAGAAGATTCTGGGTAGCGGGTTCCACTTTGACAACTCTTTCCAGGTAGGCCTTATTCAAATGATGACATCATGGCCAGCTTTAGATATGGCAGTTTTGTATCCTTTTGTGATTTCCAGGGGTCAATAACAACCTCAAACCTAGTTATCGTTTTGACTCGTCATATGAATATTTTGTCTCTGATATGTAATATGTAATTAGCCTTTAAAAATGTCCCAAAAACCCGAAATTCTGTCGGCATAGAATAAGGTCATATCTAAAGCTGGCCTTAGGTGACATATAAATGAAGTGCTAGAAAGATAAAGCTTGTTGCAATTGCAGAATGAAACAAAAACTTTTGTTTGACGTCAAAGGATTTCAGCTAACGTCTTTTTTTGGAGAATGTCATAAAAATCCTTTAATGAGAAAAAAAGGCCGACAAAATAATTTGTATGCTTCGTGAGAAAGACGTTGACACCTCATTGAAAGTGTATTCATAAACCAAACACGATTTCATCAGATCTTAAAATGACGTTATATTGACGTCACGAAGTCGGAATAACCAGGGTTTTAGCTTGCCGTTCACCGAGTAAAATCTGAAGTCTTAAATGCTATGAAACTTTGCCAGAACAGAAAGTTCCTCGTGATCTGGAATTACAGATTCTAACTCCTTTGGAGCTGCTAGGTGAACGATCAATTGGATGAAATTGCAACAGGACCTCTTGTAATTAGTGATGTTTACGTCACTTTTAGAGCAGCCCTCTCACAACACTACCCAGTAAGAAAAGCCAAAATTCCTCGATCAGGTGGAGTAAACCAGAAATTTATCACACCGGTAAAAATACAAAAATCTGGTCAGACTATGCGAAAATTCGAAAGGAAAAATTGCCTCGGTAGGCTTTTATTAAAATATTTTCGGTACCGGTCAACACTAAAAACTGAATTATCAACATGGCCCAGTGAGAACTTTATGTGAAGAGGGAAGCAATCTTATGCGTCTGGTGTTTTCAAAATACTTCCCAAAATCCAGGTTTTTGTTATAAATACATCCGCCTACCAGTACATCTTTGGCGTTCATACATTGCAACTTCAATATCATCATTACTAGCGCTTTTATTTACTGACCAAACGCAAAAGAACATCAAAACTATTGATAACATTATTTTATTTCTTAGATATATGAAAAGGTAAAGACCTACATGTTGACTCAATTGTTCTTTCCAATCTAATAAGTTTTTCTTCATCGTTTGACTTACGTTCTGTTCTGTTCCTTCACAAATTCTCAAATGTTATGGACTTTCCTCAAAAAGTGACTCTTTTATGTTACTTTTCATTATTTATTCATGATTGTGAATCATAAAAAAGAAACTGAAAGCACTTTTCTTTAATTGATTTAATTACCTTATTATTGTAGTACTTAACCCTATTTGCGTTATATCCACCTAAAAGTGCCATCACCTTAAACTAAATTGTAACAATACCGTTTTTTGCTTTTGAACATCTTTTAGGACCTATGTTTTCACCAAAATAAAGTCCCATGAAAAGCGGAGAAACCCTATTTTAGGGTGCTTTTTGGTCCATTCCAGAATAAAAAATGCATTTTCAAAATGTTCAGATTTAAAAATGGATTAGATAGCAGGATTGAGCGTGAAAAATAGATGAAAGTAAAGGTGATTTTTTGTCGGGATTTTTTTTTATGAGAATATGGGTCCTATAGATGTTTAAAAGCAAAGAACTGCATTGCTACAAAGGGCCCAGCACTTTTCAGGTGGACTACTGGGGTAGAATCTTTTCAAAAATTACGAGAAAGAGTAGAGGTGGGCTGTATAGAGGTCGATTTCGAGGATGACAAGGCTTCGTTTTTAACTTGAATAACACGAAAATAACATTAATTAGGAAAAAATGAAAGATTTTGGGCAAAATTTGGCACAAAATAGCCTATATAAAAAAAAATTCGATATCTAAAAGCTAAAAATTTATCATTTATATTGGATGACTCTTCTATAAAGGTCACATTCTATAAAGGTCACTTCTATAAAAGTGTTTTTATTTATAATTGTGAATTATAAAAATAGAAGATTCCGCTGAAATTGTATTGTAGCCTCTTTCTATAATTGATTTAATTACCTTATTATCGCTGTACTTAATTATATTTTTAATCCTTTCAAACACAGTAAAAAATGGAGGAAAGAAAGCAAAAATTGAGTATAAGGTGAACAAAATATCCCCAAACAAAGCTGTCTCAACTTTCGAAATAAATGAATCATAAAAACGAAATTCAAATTATTGCGCTTTTCAGTAATTGATTTTATTACCTTATTATCGTTGTACTTAATGAGCTTTTTGTGGGCGTGGATTTCCTGAAACTGGATAGGGTAGGGAGTTTTTTTGACTCGGTTCTAAAATTTCTACAAACTCAAAAAAAGGTTTATCCTGCAACTGAACCTGTTTATCGTGTAGCCAAGCGATTTAGTTTTTCATATTTAAAAGTTGTTTTCAATACGTTTGTATTTCTGTTGCTTTTTAAAAGAAATATCCAATCAGTACACATTCATGTGCTGTACAGATTGTGGAAGTTGTGTTTCTTCTACGCCTTGGACATTTAGGGGTCATCCCAAAACGGTTTTTATTTTTTTAACAGAAAGTATCTGCTAAGCATTTATCACTTCCGCTGTCTTAGCAGACATCTTCTGTTAAATAAAAAGATAAAAACCGTTTTGAGAAAAACCCTTATTTCTTAGGGGTATGGGCACAAACAACAGGTGACGCTTAAAACGTTATTCCAAACTGTTTTACTTTTTCTACCTATAAAGGGACACTGGAGAGCTAATTCCTTCCTATTATTCTTCATTTTTTCTTATAACAAATATAAAGATATGAAAGTTTAGGGTAACCCGACCGACTCTGCCTTTTTTATTACTAAACACCCGACTGTACACTTTTTATTTCCAGGGTGTAGCATATTTTGTTATTTTGCGGTTCTATAGCATAGAACATTTCGATAACTAAACGCCACTTTAATTTAACTTTAACTGTATATATTTTCATTATGTTATGAAAAGCAATGATAGGAAAATGTCCGAAAGATTTGTATTGTCTTTTGGTCATTTAGAATGATTGCGAGTGAAGAAATAAATAAAATAGAAATAAATTCCGATCGATTGACCTTCTTGCATGGTACCCTCCTTTACCCTAAAAACACTTTTTTTCTGCCTTAACAGATTCTACATCTCAACAAACAACCAATCAACGTGTTAAATTTTCTTTCACCTTATTTGGCATGGTATCATCCAATACTAAAAATATCTTTCCAAGAGAATATTTTGTAATCTTTTCGAAAATATGCTTTCAATGTCAAATAAAACAAATTAGTGAAGAATAGATTAGGAAGCGGAATCAATAATTCATATTAGAATGGTTATCTTTTATAAGAAGACTAGTTTGTCTCATTTAGACTATTGATTGGTTAAAAATTATGTCATCAAGAAATTGATAGGTTCATTTCAAAATGTCACAATTTGAAGTTTTATGAAAACTGAAACTTTTGGTGAAGTTTTTTAGATTTAATATCCAACCAATAAATAGTTTTAATTAGACAAAGGTTTGAGATGGTCCCTTATCTTTTATGAAAAGACTAGTTAGTCTAATAGTATCATAGTCTAATTTCTTATTTTTCTGACTCCCTTAATTTCGATCTCTGCTTTCTTTTTACTTTTCTCTCTTTCCAAAAATGGAAAGCCACAACTTTGACAATGACAACATTTTATACATGTCCAAGTCAGAAAAATGGAGTTATTACCCTTAAATTTCGCTCCCTTAAATTTTCGTCCCTCTATGTAAAGGTACTTATTCGCTTCCTATAATTTTTGCCCCCTCTCGAGGGGAAAAAAGAAGGGCGAAATTTGAAGGGAGTAAGGAATTGTTTTTTATCACACACTTTCCCTATACGGTAATAACCAATATCGCCATAAACGTACGATATTGCCATGCAGTTTATTCTCAGGATTTCTTTTACTTTTGTTCATTTAATTTTCGTGCATTTGATTCATTTGTTTTATAAAATCTCCTAATGTAATACTAAGTAATTAAAACTTGTGCGTTGCTCTATTCTCTAATCCCCTTAATATCCATTAATCATTATTGTCGTATCTCTAAGTAAAATAGCGCAATTTGATTGGTTGATTAAAGCTTGATATTTTAAATATCACGTGGAAAATTGTTAAACATATGTTTAACAATTTAACTTTTACTGCACATAGGTGTAACAATTTAGTTTTTA